>CM057343.1:453205850-453381094 GCA_030015575.1 Agapanthus africanus
CACAAGGCATCGATTATGCCAATTTAAAATTTTATGGGTGCCAAGAAACCCTAATACGGATCGTCGGCTAGATTTCTAGGCGAAACGGTAAACTAGGTAACTACTTAACTAAAAGTAAGATGCTACAACCTTTGTAGATCCGGTTTTCCACTTCCTTAGCTCCACGTGGGTGTCCTCTCGCTGTCCATCATGAATCCCGAACTCAATCGTCGGCTTCATCGGAGAAACAAGCGGAATAGGTCGTCGGCTTCGTGTCAAAGACGATCTATATCGAGGCATCACAAGTTCAAGCTCCGACTTCACAAAGTTGTGAAACTTGTGAAGAAAACACCCAAAACAACTTGGCAAGAGGTAGAGGGTGAAGAAATAGGAGGTGGGTTCACTTTAGAATTGGATTTCTCTCACTTTAGCTTAAGTTGCCATTGATGGCATCAAGCTTTTTTCTTAAAGATGAAGATGAAGAAGAAGAAAGAATATGATAAGTCTTATGAAAAAGAATAATAAAATCAAATACTTATCATATTCTAACCTAGGTTAAGTGTAGAGAATAAACCATGGTCACTTGGATGGGTTAGGGTTAAGCATGATGACAAGAATGGTTACAAAAGTCAAAGCTTCATGAAGCTTCAACTTAAAACAAAAAAGGCCACCATTCTCATCATAATCCTTTTCAAATAAATAAATAAATGAAAATGCAAAACCCTAATCAACACTTAACCATGGTTTAATTCTTTATACTTAACAACAAGAACAAGTATCATCAAACATGATACAAAAATATGTGCACAAAAGTATATCGCATATACAACTTGCACATCAAGTGAAAAAATCCGTATAAAGTGAACCAATACTAGTTAATGCAAAGTAATATATTAAATATATAATTATACATTAAATCATTAAATCAACATTTGATTCAATGATCCGGTCATGTCGCACATAACCGAGTAGTATCCAATGTATCGATTTATCGAATCAACGATTCGATAACTAGGTCATATCGAATATAACCAATCGAAACATATATCGCGAGAATGAAATGCGGTATCATATACACGCATTATTCTCGGCCCTGCACATATCTCATATGCGCTCCAATTTCGTTTCTCTTGAGCCAGGAAACCTCTGTGTAGGATTCTAAAGACTCGTCAATACGCCGGTAGCAGATGATGATCATATCAAGCACCCACAAGCCGCAAGCGGTCTGCTAAACGTAACGGCCATCCGGGTATTGAGCGATCAGAAGATCGACGAGCTAGCCTGCTCACACTCCTGTGAATCCAACCAGTAACACTTACCGTACAGTCCGGTCTGTTCGTCTGATACGTCGCATATCAAGTCTAGGGGTGGTAAACGTCAGACCCCAATAACCGATAAGTCGTGCCGATGTGAGGCTCATAACGGGTCGAGAAACTACTGGTAACACTTACCAGCAAATCTCTGATCAGCCCTGGCCAGGGACTTCCCTGTTACGGCCAATCGAGCACAGCGCAACATCAACCCCCAATACCGGGAGAGACGAAACCCCTCCTATCGCTCATTGCCTCCATGTGACTCGGGACTGTACCCAAAGAACACCGTTTTGCACGCCCTCATGGACGTGGTAAGGTGGAGATCAAAGTACAGTGGGAATCACACAAGACTCTATGACGATCTCGGGTCTACAGACTAACCTGCACAAGTGTCACCTGAGAACTGCCATCTGACGTGAGGTATAATACCATCTGGGAGTTCTCGGCGAGTCCGTCCAGTGTACCCAGTCTCCACTGAGCACCCGTATACCATCTCTGATGTCAAACTCCAATGGATATGGGATCATCCATCGCCCATCTCATGGGTCGAGAAGTGTATACGCTAGTCTACACTGGTATATCGATGCCCCGTCTCGATATACCTACGACTAGGGACCTTGAAGGATGTACTTATGGACTACCATGTCCCCACTAGTATGATCTGCATCATAGTCCAGGCAGTCAAGTACACATCCTAAGGGCTTTACCAACATGTAACCATAAGACAGTTTAAAGAGACGAGTATACATGTTAAGATAAAGCGTAACCAGATAGCATACTATCATATCGAGCAAGAAAGTCATCTCTATATATGTCCAAGCATCCAATATAATATACAACATCTGTACAATACTGGCCTCTAGGGCATACATACAACTAACAGTTGGAACAATTTCAATAACCACTCGGTTTTTCCAAAAAGCAAACTTTTAAATGCGGAGCTTAAACCAATCCTTTAAAAGCTATCATAGTTCCTTCGATTATATCAAGTTCATTATGTTCACGGTTTCGCCAAAACCATTCGTAGCCCTCTGTCATTTCAGTTAGTTCAGTAGTATTCAAGCTATGTATTTTGACCTTCGCCAAGGCATAGTGATTGGTAGTTGCTGGGTATTCTTCTGTAGCATAGATAGATGCATTGGTTTGGGACAGTCGTACTACTATTTTGGCCTTCGTCAAGGGTATGTACGGGTGGGTTCAAATTAACATGGACAATGACGGGTAGAACTTGACTTGCGACTTATGATATGTTGGCCTTCGTCAAGATCATAAGAGCTTGGGGAAAAAATCCACATCGGGAGTTTCTAAAGAAACTAAAATTTGCTGGTATTGCATACCATTTGGAGTGTGATAATTTTGGCAGGATTCCTTCAAGGTTATCACACAATGATATTTGGATCCCGATCCTACTGTGAGTATCCGCTACTCCTCGGGAGATTTTTCACTTAACGATCAATGTTATAAACCAAGTAGGTGTCTAGAACGGTCTTAGCGGGGCTACGCCTCCAGGGAAAAGATGTTATTTAATTAAGGAATTTTGCAAAAGCATTGTAAAACCTCCCTCGAAGTACCAACACTAGCCTGGCCGAAAAGTTAAGCAAGAATTGTACGGTGAGATTAATCCTGACTAATTCTTCTTTTATGGTTTGAGAAAGGATTCGAGATACAGTGGGAGCCATCCTGTTTAGATAAACTAAAAACCAATCTAAACTTACAAGAGCATCATGCTGAGTGTTTCTCCTCTCTCTCCTAATTGCAGCGACCAGTATAACCGGACATAGGTTACACCTAGATAATAAATTGACTGGGCCAGACTATATTGATTGGCAAAGGTTTGTCCAGATGTCCATTACCTATGAAAAGCTGGGTCACCTCCTTACTACTAAAGCCCCCAGCGTCCCAGGTCCAGTTTCTACCGTCGCGGATGTTGATATCCGTAAGACAAGAGAAAAAGACAGTGTGAATACCAAGTGCCTCGTGTTGGCCTCAATGAATAGTGAAAACCAGAGGCAGCACGAGAAGATGGACCTAGCTTCCATCTTCCTCCATAACAAAGATTTATATGGAGAGCAATCTCGTATCGCAAGATATGAGACCTCGAAGGAATTGCTTCAAGCGATGTTGGTTGTCGAGTCATCTGTAGAGGACCACGTCCTTAAAATGATCGGCTATATTGAAGAGCTCACGGACCTGGAGACCACGTTGGAGAACGAGTTATATACTAACTTGATTCTACAGTCCCTACCTTCTACTTACACCCTGAAGGAAACCAGGGAGACACCTACTCTGCTTATTGGGGAATCTTCCTCTTCTAGATCCAAGGCGAAAGCCAAAAGAGAGAAGAAGAAGGCCTTCACCAAGCCGATAGGCGGTGTCAGTAAGGTTGAAGGAAAGGATAAGGCAAAAGTTTCGAGGCTAACAGTAGGGAAGGAGGATTGTTCCTATTGTCACAGGAAAGGGCATTAGCAGAAGGACTGCAGGGCTTAGAAAGCCAGAAACCAGGATCTGAAGCACGTTGTGGCTTCGGCTTCGGGTGTATTTGTGATTGAAAACTGTCTGTCAATTAACTCTACTTCCTGGGTATTAGATACCGGACCAGGATCTCATATATGTAATTCATTACAGGCTTTGAGAAACCATAGAGTTATCAGGGCAGGTGATATGACTCTCAGGGTTGCCAACGGAATAAGTGTGGACGCTGTATCCGTAGAGGAATATCACCTAAGATTGACAAGTGGGCAGATATTGATTTTACGTAACTGTTTATGTGTACCTAGTCTAGCTTGTAATATCATATCTGTATCTTTACTTTCTAAAGAAGGATATGATTTTACATTTGTAAGCGATGTGGTTCATATCCACCTTAATCAAAGTTTAATTGGGTTAGGTACACTAGAGGACGGTATATACGTGATAAATCAAGCTCGGGTTTTCAATGTCCAGAACACACTTAAAAGAAAGCCTTCAGAATTACATAAGGCTTTCTTATAGCATTGTAGACTGGGTCACATCAATGAAACAAGGTTGACGAAATTACATAAAGAAGGATATTTGGATTCGTTCGAATATCAGTCTTATGCAACTTGTCAATCATGTCTCATAGGTAAGATGACAAAGACTCCGTTCACTGGACACAAAGTAAGAGCGAGCGAGCTCTTGGGACTCATACACAGCGACGTGTATGGTCCAATGTCTACACATGTAAGAAGTGGTTATTCCTATTTCATTACTTTTACGGATGATTTCTATAGGTATGGACATGTATTCTTGATGAAACATAAATCCGAGGCCTTTGAGAAATTCCGGGAATATAAGAATGAAGTGGAAAAACAAACAGGCAAAAGTATCAGGACACTTAGATCTGATCGAGGTGGTGAATACTTAAGTGACGAGTTCCTGGGTTACTTAAAATAGAATGGAATTCTCTCTCAGCTTACTCCTCCATACACACCTCAACACAATGGTGTATCGGAAAGACGGAACCGAACCTTATTGGATATGGTACGTTCCATGATGAGTAACGCTGATTTACCGTGATCCTTCTGGGGTTATGCACTAGAATCAGCTGTATATCTTTTGAACAAGCTTCCTACCAAGACTGTGCCTACCACACCATATCAGATGTGGAGTGGGAAGAAACCCTATCTTCAGTATCTGAAGATATGGGGATGTCCAGCTTTTGTTAAAAAGCAACATGCGGATAAGCTCGAGGCACGCTCAATACTGTGTAAGTTTATGGGATACCCAAAGAACTTCAGGAGGTATCTTTTCTATTACGCAGAGGAACAAAAGGTATTTGTTTCTCGTCATACCCACTTTTTGGAAAATCAATTTTTGGAAAAAGAAACTAGTGGAGCGCAATAAAACTAGAAGAAATTCCAGAACCACAACCTATTACTGAAAGCATGGTAGAACCAGAAATTTCAAAAGAACTGAACATCCTCGCGCCACTCTGTAGGAGTAGTAGGCTGTCTCATCCGTCTGAGAGATGCTACGGTTTTCTCATAGACGGGGATAGAGAGGATTGCATCATTAACAATGATGAGCCAACTAGCTTCCAGCAAACCATTCAGAGCGGAGACTCGGTAAAATGGTTGGATGCAATGCGGATCGAGATGGAGTTCATGTACACCAACAAAGTATGGACTTTGGACATTGCTCCAGAAGGGGTAAAACCCGTAGGTTGCAAATGGATCTTCAGAAAGAAGATTGGTGTAGATGGACAGGTTGAATTCTATAAGGCTAAACTTGTTGCAAAAGGTTTTCGTCAAAGACCTGGTTTGGACTATGATGAAACCTTTTCTCCAGTGGCTATGCTCAAATCCATTCAGATCCTTCTTGCTATTGCTGCCTTCCATGATTATGAGATTTGGCAGATGGACGTAAAGACCATTTTTCTAAATTGTAATTTTGAAGAGTGCGTCTATATGGATCAGCCATAGGGTTTCATTCAGAGTGGGAGCAGCAGGAAAGTGTGCAAGTTGCTTAAATCCATTTATGGATTAAAGCAGGCATCGCGGAGTTGGAACATCTGTTTTGATTAGACGATCAAAGAATTCAACTTTATCAAAAATCCAGACGAACCATGCATCTATAGTAAGATTGTAGCAAGAACTGTGGTATTTCTCGTCTTGTACGTGGATGACATTCTCTTGATAGGAAATGACATTCCTATGCTACAATCATTCAAAGAATTCTTGTCACAGAGGTTCTCCATGAAAAACCTGGGTGATGCCTCCTACATTTTGGGGATTCAGATCTATCGTGATAGTTCTAAGAGAATGTTGGGACTTTCGAAGTCCAGGTATATCGACACCATGCTAAAGAGATTTAGTATGGAAGATTCAAAGCGCGGTAGTCTACCAGCTTGTCACGGAATCACCCTCTCCAAAGAGATGTCTTCCAAGACTAATTTGGAAAGGGCTCGCATGTCGATTATACCCTACGCTTCTGCGGTAGGCTCTATAATGTATGGGATGTTGTGTACCAAACCAGATGTTGCTTACGCACTTAGCATGGTAAGCCGGTATCAGTAAAACCTAGGGGAGAACCACTGGATAGCAGTTAAGAACATTCTCAAGTACCTGAGAAGGACTAAAGAGATGTTCTTGGTGTATGGTGGAAAAGACCTCCAGATCGAGGTCTTTGCTGACTCCAGCTTCCAGAGTGACAAGGATGACTCCAAGTCTATGTCGGGTTATATCTTTACCCTCAATGGAGGGTAGTATGTTGGAAGAGCTCCAAGCAGGACAACGTTGCTGACTCGACGATGGAAGCGAAGTACATCACCGCTTGTGACACCGTAAAAGAAACAGACTAGATAAGGAAGTTCTTAATAGAACTTCAGGTGGTTCCATCTATTGTTGATCCAATTCCTCTGTATTGTGACAACAACGGGGCTATAGCTTTAGCGAAGGAACCCAGGTCCCATCAGAAGTCCAGATATATCTTGAGGAGCTACCACCTGATCAGGGAGATCGTTGATCACCTGGAGAACGAGGTGAAGAGAGTAGATACAGAGAACAACACTGCAAATCCACTCACAAAGGCCATCCCTCAGACACGGTTCGAGAATCTATTCGAGATGATAGGTCTGCTATATGCCAATACACAGCCTTAGTGCAAGTGGGAGATTGTTAGTGATATAGGCCCTATAGGCCATTATTGTATCATGCTGGTTTGTATATTACATATTGGAAGCTTGGGATATACATGGATATAGTAACAGTCTTGCTCGAAATCGTAGTATGCTACCTGGTTTGTTTCTACCTCAATATGTGCATGTGTTTCTTTTAGCATATCGCTTATACATATTAGTATAGCCCTTAGGATCTTTGCTTGATTACCAGCATTATGATGGCAGTCACACTAGTGGGGGATGGGTAGTCTATAAGCACATCCTTATACAGGTCCCTAGTCGTAGGATTATCGAGACGGGGCATCGATACTCCAGAGTAGACTAGTGTATACGCTTCACATCCCAGCAGGGGAGATGGTCTATCCCACAGCCATTAGTATGTCATACTGGAGATAGTATGCAGGTGCTCATTGGGTTATGAGTACACTGGATAGGACTCGTAGGGAGCTGCTGGTGGGTATTATATCTATCGTCTGGTAGCAATTCCCAGGTGACATGAGTACAGCTTAGTCCGTCGACTTGACACTGCTACTTCGCCTCGAGTATGTTCCCACTGTTCTTAGATTACTACCCTATAATGGCCTAAAGGAGTCGTGCAAACAGGTAGTAGTTGGGTGCATTCCCGAAGCACTTAGAGGTAGTGGAGGTTATATACGATTCATCTCGCCCGGTATTGGAGGTTGATATCGCGCTGTGTTCGGAAAGCAATCTCATTCTAATGTTCTTGCTTCACTCTCTTTTCCTCAAGCTCCTTTTCTTCTTCCCCATACCCTTCGTGTCTCATGTGTTGAGAAACCTAGGGTATTTAGAGACAAAGTAATCCATCTACACTCTCTACATCATCTAGGACATCTAGTTTAGCGAACTAGGTGCCTTAGTTATCTCGGATTTGAGGTTGGAGCTCGGACTATAGACTCTAGGTGGATCGTCTTTGACTTGAGGAGACCGATGAGGAGGCCCGATCCGTTTACGATCCGAGGAGCTTATGACGAGGAGGAGGATAGCAAGAAGACCCGAAGGACATGATACTGTGAGGTATAACATTCTTTCCGAGTAGTTAACCTCATACAGTTTTACTAGTTAGGGTTTAGTATCGATCCTGAAGTTTAGTCGGTGTTGCGAAGCATAGAAAAATCGTTTTTTGCATATTCCGCCTCCCCACAAGTGCGTGAGGTGCGTGATATCCACTTACACGTTCAATACCTGGGTAGCCGTTACATGCAGCTAGTATCGCTAACGTGCTTGAAGGTTAACCCTATGGGGGATTGATCTGAAAGTGTTTCAGATCAATCGGATATAGTCCTAACCTACTGCCGGCATATTGTCGAGTCTTTAGAGTTCCACACAGAGGGTTTCCCGGCTCAGACGAAACGATATAGTGTGCGTATGGTGATACATACGGGAGTTCGATTAAACATGTGTACTGGATTCACGTACTTTAATCGGACCTTTTGTTAATACTAGCAGGTTTGAAAGATAGACGGATTATCAAATATTTATGATATATGAGCTAATATTATATCTCTCATTTTATCTTTTTTGGTATTTGTATTTTGATACGAATACGGGTATTTATACAAATACGAGTATTTATATGAATACAGGTATTTGTATCTTGATACAAATATGGGTATTTTTATCTTGATATGGATACGGGTATTTGTATTTTGATGCGTTTACGGGCGCGCGTGTGTGTGTACACACACATAGGATTTTCTTCTCTTCTTGGAAGCATAGTGAAGAGGGTGGGCTTGTGACTCGCTTGGGTGAGTCACACATCCACCCACTCTATTCACAAGAGATAAGAATAAAAGAGGGAAAAAGGATAGGCTTGAAAAAGAGATGGATATCTTCTTCTCTATTCTAATATTATATAATGTTAGCTTCAAAAGAGAAAAGAAAAAAGAGAAATATCTAAAATGATTCATACTACATCTCTTGAACATTATTCCTAGCAAGGTTGATGTTTAAGGTGCTTCACAAAGATTACCATCTAGTAAAGCTGGAGCTTGGGCATGGGTTTCTTCGTGTGGATCATCTCTGAAAAGTGGATCGGCGAGCAAGCTCATTCCCGGAGGACTTGGAGCCTGTAAGGGGTCTTCCATAATTGGGCGGACATGATACAAAGGTTTTAGCATGCTCAAACTCCATTTCCTGTTCTCTTTTGTTTGCTTGTTTTTGTGTTTGGATGAATTCTTGGTTTATGGTTGCTTATGCTTGCTTGAAATTTTTTGTTATCGCTTCTGCCTTGACTGCAATTGTTATGCCCCAAGCACACGCAACCTAACACCTTTGAGTCTTCATGACGTCGTGTCTATACCCTGCAAGAGTAAGAGAGACAACCAGATAGTCTCTAGGTTGTATGTATTTCCGTTAAGACTCCATTCTTTGTTCGGTCAAACATGGAGAAACACATTGCATCTTTTTCATTTGTTTGTGCCTGTGGATTGTATATAAGAGTCGAGATCGAACTACTTGTAGAGCAGAAAAAATTTCTTTTCTTTTTCCTTTTTTTATATTCGCTATTGCTCTATCATTTTAGCTTTCCTTATCGCGAAAGTCGCGATTACCCAATCATTTCGGTTATTTGTTCGTGGTCGCTCAATCATTTCGACTATTTTTTTATTTTGCTCGCTGATTTTTATTGCGAGTTGCCCAATTATTTCGGCTATCTTTTTTTTCTTCTTATTTTCCAGTTTAACGACTCAGGGGTCGATAGTTTGGAACCTTGACTGGCATCAGCATTGCGAACACTAAAGCATGTATGCCAGAAGCAATTCATCATTTGCCTTTAGGAACTTAGGATTTGATACCTGATTTGGCATCAATATCGCAACGACTGGAATAGTGTCAGGAGTCACTCATCATTTGTCGTTGCCCATTAGACAATGGTAGCTTAGAGGATAGGTTTAGGTCCCTGCCATCTAAGGCTTTTCAATTTTCGTGAGCCGTAAAGTCTCACAGAGTTGTTTTCTTCTTACGAGTTAAGAGAATCTCGTAAGTGGATTTTCTCCTTAGAATTCGTGAGAATTCCTATGTGAGTTTTCTCTTGTAAGTCGTAAGGATCTTACAAGAGTGTTTTCTCCTTGCAAGTCGAGAGGACTCAAAAGTGCCATTTACCATATTAGGAGTATTGTCCGCCTTTGGTGGGACTTTGATGCAACATATATTTTGTGTTCCCGCGGATTGTATACAAGAGTCAGGGTCGAACTACTGGTAGGGAAGTTTTTTCTTTTCACGATTTTGCGTCCTTTCGGGTTTTCACAATCTAGCGGATGGTCCTGCTATTTTTACTCATGGAGCCCTTTTAGGTTTTCATCCGTGCCCATTTTTCTGGTGGACGTACCTTTTTTTAACATACTGTTCTCCTCATGGGTCGTGAGGATACATGAGTGGATCTTCTCCTCGTTGGTATCCTTATTGATCAATAGAGGAGGTCTTGAAAGCGATTTTTTCACGGGAGCCCATGGATTGTATATGGTAGTGAACTTTGGAGACCATCCGTAAGGCAACCGATCTTTTAGGGAGCATCGTTCACCTGTGAGACTTAGAGGTGAAACTTTGCTGTAGGTAGCCCATGGATTATATACAGTAGTCAATTTAGAAACTTACCGTAAGGCAACGATGGCTTATGAAACAGATTTAGATCCCTGTCACCTAAACCTTTTCAATTTTTATGAGCCATGAGGGTCTCATAAAAGTATTTTTCCCCACGAGTTGAGAGGATCCCGCAGGAGTATTTTCTTCTTAGAAGTCGTGAGGACTCCTAAATGTCTTTTCCCTTCATGTGTCATAAGGACGCATGAATGTGTCTTTTCTTCGCTGGTAGCTTGGTTTGCCAACGTAGGATGTTTTGATGCAACTTTGTTGCGATTCGCCCATGGATCATATACGGTGGTCAATTTGGAGATTGACCATAGGCATTGATAGCTTATGAGACAGGTTTAGGTCCTTGTCACCTAAGGCTTTTCAATTTTTATGAGCCATGAGGGTCTCATAAAAGTATTTTTCCTTACGAGTCGAGAGGATCTCGTAAGCGTATTTTCTCCTTAAGAGCTGTGGGGACTCCTGATTGTATGTTCCCCTTGTAAGTCGTAAGGATCTTACAAGAGTGTTTTCTTCTCATGTATCGTGAGGACACATGAGTGGGTCTTCCCCTTTTTGGGTGCAACTTTGTAACGAGTCGCTTATGGATCATATACGGTAGTCAATTTGGAGACAAGCCACATGGCAGAACATATTCTTGGGGAACATTGCTCACCCGGTGGGTCTTGGGAATGATACGAATTGTTTATTCCCATAGATTGTATACGGTGGCCAATTTGGAGGTCGATCATAGGGCATTGATGGTTTAGAAGACAGGTTTATGTTCCTCTCACCTAAGGCTTTTCAATTTTTATGAGCAATGAGGGTCTCATAAAAATATTTTTCTCTACAAGTCGAGAGGACCTCATAAGAGTATTTTTTTTCCTTGTGAATCGTGAGGACTCCTAAGTGTATTTTCCCCTTGTGAGTTGTAAGGACGCACGAGTAAGTCTTTTCCACAATGGAAGCTTTGTTTGCTTGTGTGGGTTGTTTTAGACGAGGGTTTTATCGTTAGTAGCCCATGGGTAGTATTTGGTGACTGGCCGCAGGGCATTGATAGCTTAGGAAACAGATTTAGGTCCCTGTCATCTAAGACTTTTCAATTTTATGAATCTTAAAAGTCTCATAAAAGTATTTTCTCCCTACGAGTCGAGAGGATCTCGTAGGTGGATTTTTCTCCTTATGAGTCATGGGGACTCTTAAGTGTCTTTCCTTTTATGAGTCGTAAGGATCTCACAAGAGCATTTTCTCCTCATGTATCATGAGGACACATGAGTGGTTCTTCCCCTTTTGGGTGCAACTTTGTTGCTATTCGCTCATGAATTGTATACGGTAGTCAATTTGGAGACTAACCGTAAGGCAATAAGGGCTTAGGAGACAGGTTTAGATCCCTGTCTCCTAAGGCTTTTCAATTTTTTATGAGCCATGAGGGTCTCATAAAAATATTTTTTCCCAACGAGTTGAGAGGATCTTGTAGGTGCATTTTCTCTTTAGGAGTCGTAGGACTCCGAGTACCATTCGAAGAGGTCTCTGACAAACTGCTGATGAACTGTCTGAGGAGAAGTTGATCGTCACCTCCGGTGTTACCGCACATGGCCTTGAACTATGTGATATGCTGCTGAGGGTTCCCCGTCCCTTTGAAGATGTTGAACTTCGGGATTGTGTATCCAGGAGGGTACTGCTTTTGGTCGTAGTTATTAGATTTGTATGCCCTAGAGGCCGTTATTGTATATTATATTGGATGTTGGGACATATGTATGTATAGAACAATCTTGCTCAAAATGATAGTATGCTATCTGGTTTTGACTTTATCTTAACGTGTATACATTTATTCTTTCTCTTATATATACATGTTGATAAAGCCCTTAGGATCTTTTCTTAACTACCAGGACTATGATGTCGATCATACTAGTGGGCCCTGGGTAGTCGATAAGCACATCCTTAAAAGTTCATAATCGTAGGAGCATCGAGACAGGGCATCAATATTCCAGAGTAGACTAGTGTATACATTTCTTGACCCTATATAGGGCGATGGTTGATCCCATAACTATTGGTGTTTGACACCTAAGATTGTATACATGTGCTCATTAGAGACTGGGTACACCGAACGGACTCGCCGAGAACTCTTAAATGGTACTATACCTATCGTCAGATAGCAGTTCTCAGGTGACACGAGTAAAAATTAGTCTGTAGACCTGAGATCGTCATGGTGTCTCATGTGGTCCCTACTGTACTTAGATTACTACGCTACCACAGCTTTAAAAAGCTGTGCAAACAGGTAGTGGTTGGGTACAGTCCCCAGATCATATGGAGGCAGTGAGCGATCGGAAGGGATTCTTCTCTGTTCCCCTCCGAATGACGCGGCAGAGACGCGGTAGACATCTTGCCTGAAATTCGGGGAAGATGCTATTTGGTTTTATCCGTCCACCTCTCCGAAGATGCCAAGTTGATTTACGGCACCGTGTATCGGAGGTTTAGACGGATGCGGCCGATGTAGCAAACTTCATCAGATTCCCCCTTGCTTGAGGGGTTTTTGATTGTGGGGACGCTCTTCCCTGCAGGCGCAAGCCCCTGCAGTTAATTACGCTACCGCATTGCGGTAGCCACTTTCTCCTTCTCCAGATGTTCACTTCGTGTCGTGTGTGTTTGTTTTGTTTGTGGTTGCCCGTGGATTGTATACGGAGACTATTTATTTCGTCGCCTGTAGGACGTGAATTAGTCCAAATCCGTATTTTCTTAGATTTGGGTTTTGGGTTTTGATTTAAGGATACGTTAGCCATATTTGAAGCTAAGATCAACTTAAACGTTTGTTAAGGATACGTTAGTCTAATTTCCAGACTAAGATCAACTTAACGGGATCGTCTAGATCCATTTCTAGTTTAGGTACATGGTGGTCCATTGCCAGTTTTGGGGATGGATATTAGTTTAAGGACGCATTAGTCCATGGGTTTAAGGACCCCATAGTCCATATGGATGTGTTTAAAGACGCATAAGTCCATTAGTTTAAGGACGCATAAGTCCATGGGTTTAAGGACCCCACAGTCCGTATCTTGGTTTAAGGACGCATAAGTCCGTGGGTTTACGGACCCCACAGTCCGTATCTTGGTTTAAGGACGCATAAGTCCGTGGGTTTAAGGACCCCACAGTCCGTATCGATGTATGGTTGTCGGGACCCGTCACCTCTCTGACATCGTTGAAGGATTACAACGATAGGTATCAGAGGAGTTTGGAGATATACCCTTGAACCGGATGTAAATTGATTTAAGCGAGCAGCCGTGCTCAGTCAATTTAATTTGAGGACTTACGACCATGATTGGGCTAAGTCCAGTTGAGAATATTCAACGTTTTTATTTTTGGCCTATTAGGCCTGTGCTAGGGCTTTGCCCTTATTTAATAATGCACTGCATTTTATTCTGGCCTGCTAGGCCTTTTTGATTTGGGCTCAGTCCCTTTGTAAATGATGCAGAGCATCTGTTTTGGTTTGGGCTCTGCCCCTTTTTAAAATAATGCATTGCATTTTATTTGGCCTGTTAGGCCTTTTTTAATTGGGCTTGGCCCTTCTGCAGTGCATTAATTACTTGACAGTGGCTTGTCAGGCGCTTTGCGCCAATTACTGAGCGCCAGCGCTTGTCGTGGTGACACGTGTCACACTCTGGTGAGCGCAAGCGCAACAGCGCAGTGTGCTGCGCCAGTGCGCTGCGCTGTTGCGCTACTGATACGTGGCGTGCTCTGGTGAGTTGTGCCAACTTTAAAGAGCAGTGCTCTATTTTTAAAAGCGCATAGCGTAAGTGGTTCTGATGCTGACACGTGGCGCTCTCTGGTGGCTTGCGCCAACCCAGGAGCGAACAGTGCAGTTTTTGCAAGTGCAAGGCACTATTTTCAATAATTTGAGAATCTTTAAGATTCCAGAACCAATGGTTCATAAAAAAGTGCAAGGCACTGTTATTAATTTTTTTTTATTCAAGATCATTGATCTTGTTCTTAGATCAACGATCTATTCAGAAGAAGTTCTTCTCTTTTTTTTTAAAGGTTTTTACCTTCTTTCCCTTCTTGAGTTCTTCTCACAATTCTTCAGAGTTCTCTCTGTTTTGTTGTTTTTGAAGTTCTTCCTCTATGTTCATCCCCTTTTGAATTGGGGTCTAGAGGTCTTTATATAGTGCCCATTAATTTGTTAAATTTGTTAAAGAGATCATTCTCTGAGTGATTTTGGGAATTTTCCCCACCGTTGGATCTTTGATCCAAGGGCTTCTGTTTTACAGAAGACAATCTTCTTATTTTAACAAGAACAGAAGGATCTTACTGGAATTTTAATTCTGTTTGGCACAGATGCACCAGCGCTTGACACGTATCACGCAGCGCACAGCGCAGCGCAACCGCGCTGACACGTGTCGCTCAGCGCACAGCGCAGCGCAACCGCGCTTGCGCAACTGCGCTGACACGTGTCGCGCAGCGCACAGCGCAGCGCAACCGCGCTTGCGCTGACACGTGTCGCGCTGCGCAGCGCTTGCGCAACTGCACTGACACGTGTCGCGCAGCGCAGCCCTTGCGCAACTGCGCTGACACGTGTCGCGCAGCGCTTGGGCAACTGAAGCGTTGCTTCCTTCAATTTTTGTTTTAAATAGAGCCTTGCTCTGATTGGGCGTGCTGCCTTAGGCACTGCGCTGACGTATCAACTTCTGACACGTGGCGCGTTGGTCGCAGCGCACGGGATTTGAAGTGTTGCTTCAATTTTTGAATTTTTGAAATTCAAACAGAGCTTTGCTCTGATTGGGGGAAACAAATGCCCCCCCACCGTTGCGCTCACGTGGCGCGCACGTGAATGCAGCGATGGCAAGATCTTGGCCGTTGGATCAACAGGTGAGTTGAAGGGGCGCAGGCGCCTATAAATAGGACCCTTGGTCCTTGGGAAATGTTTTACCATTTTTCAAGAACTTGAATTTTCAGAGCCTTGCTCTTGTTTAAGAATTTTAGAGCCTTGCTCTCGTTTCTTCCCAAGAACTTCAGAGTTCAGAACCTAGAATCATCTTAGGTAAAATTAAATTAAATTTAATTAAATTTAATTAACAGAGCCTTACTCTCATAGATCTTTGATCTAAAGGAAACCTTTCTGAGGTTTTCTCAACAAAGTCTTGCTCTCAAAAGTCTATAGATCTACAGAGATCTTGTTTCATGGGTTTTAACCCATGAACAGAGCTTTACTCATGGATCAAATGTAGATCTTTTTTATCTGAAAATGAAGAACTCCTAAGAGTTTTCATGGATGTTTAGGATCCCAAAAAAAATTTTAATCTTTAGGAGCTTAAAGAAAAGTTTTCTTTTCTTTTAATAGATTTTCTCATCATTATCACAGAGCTAGGCTCTTTTAAGGAATTTCATTCGCTTGAGGCCAGAGTTTGATAAGTGTCACTCTGTGATAGAGCTTTGCTCTGAAAGAGGAGATTTTCTCCTTGTCTCTAGGGATTTTTATTATTAATGAGAATATTCTCTTGGGATTAATTGACAGTCTCATCCAATGATGGGGTTGTCTTATTAACTGATGCACTGTCATCCAGATTTTATGGGTCCCCCTTTTGGTCCCCTACCCACTGCATTGCAGTGTGGTATAAATTTTAAAATGCCAGGCGTTGGAATTATGATACTGACGGTTGATTTTTGTCCCCTTGCAGTGAACATGTCTACTGATTTGTCTTTCCTGTTTGTTCGCTCGGAGGGAGGATTTCCCCAGGCACCAGTGGACCGAGTAGTGCTCGCTCTCATCAAGGATCATGACCCCGAGCATAAGAGCCTTCACCTGTGGGGTAGGTAGTATAATGAGATCATCCAGGGTCGCCGAAGTTTCGGTTCCGACACGCCGTCTGAGCCCATATCTTCGCTCCCTTACGCGGATGAACCCCCGGTGAAATATGCCGTGGAGGTTAAAAATTGGAATTCGGATGACCTCCTCCAACCCGCGATTGGTGCTATTCCCGTGCAGCAGCAGCCGGCAATAGGCATTTTAGGGAGACGAATCTGTCAGGGTGAAGCACGCCCTTGGGGACAGGCCTATAACATTGGATTGATCCCGCGACCGACCGACGGATATTTGCAGTGGGCCCGATATATCTTATCAGCAAAGAGGACTCATCTGATGAAGATTGGTTTGTATTCGGCCATCTATGTCTCGCTCTTTGAGTATCCCTCTCCTCCAACGTGGTGGGCTAAGGCTTTTATTGAACAATGGAATATCCCTACCCACACCTTCCTGATGACGGACAGGGAAGTCTCTATCTCCTTGGAGGAGTTTGCTGAAATCTCGGGTCTGCCGATGAGGGGGGCATTACGAGGAGATGCTTCCTCCTGACGAATACGTCTTTGCCACCAAGCCGTTGGTGTTTAATCTGACGCCGGAGAACGCTATTCAGCACCAGTTTCCGGGCTTGGTGAAGGCACTGGAGATCTATGAAGGGCTCTATCTGGAATCGGGCACCCGGGGAGTCAGTTTCGCAGATTTTATTGCCCGCTTCATTCGACCGGAGTTTCTATCGGAACAGAGAGAGAAGTTCGCCAAGCCTGACGACCCTTTTGGCTTCGGCCTGGACCGTCGACCAACATCGAAGGGCGATCAAAAGGACTTTTATCTTCCCAGTGCCGCCGTCACACCGTTGTCGGAGATCGCCGTCTCGGGCATAGATGAAGAGACCTTTTTTGTAGGGTTCCTGGGATTGTGGTTGTGCAGCTTTGCGCTCCCCATGCACCCGCGCCACATGCGGCCATCCGTTTTCTACCTAGCGCATCGGATGGTGGCTGGCCTGCAGTTAACAATAGGAATTGCCAGGTTGGCTCACCTCTATAATGTACTTAGCGTGGCGGCGGACGCTAATAAACCTGGGGTGCAGCCTGCTAATTTCCCGATGCACTACTTCACCTCTTGGATGGAAATGCACGTGCATAGGGTGTTCGGCGTCCACAAGATCCCTCCGTTTTTTGAAAAGTGCAGACTCCCAAGAGTCATGCGGCTGGTCGGCGCCTCGATCGTGGTTGCATCTCCGCGAGAGGCTAGGGGGCTACTCCTTCGTCCACACCTGGTCGGAGCGAAGGTTTCTTTTTTAGACAAATTCATAACCATAGGCTCAGAAACCACTAAGTCGGTGGTGCCGCTACGCGATGATTTTAAGGAAGGGGCTCCCATATTGAAAGCCCGAGAGATCCTCCACCTCTACTCCATTTGGCCGGGCTACCTGGTGTTCAGGCAGAATGAAATGGTGCTTTTCATGAGGTATAACCCTCACTGGTTCGCCGAACAATCCAGCTATCACCAGAGGATCCTGCTGGAAGCCTTTTTGGAAGATCCCATGGCCAGCCGGGAGGGGATAAGGAGTGCGATGCACCATTTCATGCGGCTTAACACGGGCTCTTATTTCTTCATCAGCGAGCCGAGCTGCGTCCCCAAAGTCCTCAACGTGTACATGGCTTGGTACGCCCACGCAATGGGTCCGGTTATCCATATGGAGAAGCGCATGTTGGTTGACCGCAAGGGTGCGCCTCCCGACGGCGATCGCAAGGCTCCCTTGAAGCCAAGGACCCCGGTCATTCCTCCGCTGAAAGATGCCAGAGCCGTGCCACCATGCGTATTGAGTCCTCCGCACGGCCTGCCGCTCCGTGGTACTGCGGATGCGCCACCAGTCCCCCGTGCTCTAGTGGAGACAGTAGATGTGGTTTCGCCGGAGTCTGGCACGGGCGCGGATATCGGGACCCACCGCCCTAGGGTGCCTGCAAAGCGCAAGTCGATCTCGGGTGCACCCAGGGCTGGTGGGCAGAAGAGGAAGAAGAAGTCGCTCCTTTCTCTCGACGCAATCCTCGGTTTGGAGCCTGAGGCCCCTCTTACCGAAGGAATTAGCGAGTATGGCAGCAATTAGGGCTTCTCGGTAGACCCCGCAGACACTGATCTGGCGGCCGCTATTGCGGCTTCTGAGCGATCCGCGAGGCTCGAAGCGTGGTTGGATAAACTTGCTCGAGCAGGTAATCATTAGCTGTATTCTTCATCATTTTATAGCATTTTTATCATTATCTTCGACTAATGCTTTCCCCCTTTTTTAACAGGTGTCACTACCGAAGAAGCCATCGCTGCTTCTTTGAAAACCTTCCAGGAGGAAGAAAATAAGCGCGCTTTAATGGGCGTTGGTACGTCCCGCCTTATCAAGTTTTTTTTTTGTGTTCTCTTTTCTGATGGCTGACCTAACCTTCTTCCTTTGTCTATTTGCAGGGGCCGCGCCAGCTGATGCGGGGACGGGCCCGCTACTGAAGTCCCAGTCTCCTCGGGGCTGCCGCGAGAGCCTCAACTCGACAAGTCGACGAGGGATGCCTTGAAGGATTTGGAGGCATCCCTGATCACAGACGAGGACGTCTCAATGAAGGAGGCTTTGAAGAGGTCTGTCTCAATGGCTCAGGAGGAGAGAAAGTGGCTAAGGCGCGAGGCGAAGGCACGCAGGGCTGCTTTAGCCGTGGGAGCTAGCCCAAGCACCGTCCCTCATGCTGCTACTCCTTCGGAAGAGTCTCCAGTCGCCCTATCCACTGCTCATAGGCGGGCGTTGCGTGCAGCTCGGGAGACCAACGATCAGTCCACCTCACGTAGTGTGTCTTTCAAGATTTTGTTGCGAGAATTATAAACCTATTGGTTCTTATATATCTCGTCCTGTAGGGCCAAGTCCAACCGAAGGGGGGCGGAAACCGTCGAGCCTAAAGGGACAGTGGAGGAGGTATTGGTCGAACCCGAGCCGACGGTGGGCAACGTCACCGGGGTTGCTGAGCCTGAGCTGGGGGCTGAGGGAGCTACACCAGAGAAGGTCGTTGATGCCGAGCCTGAGGTGGCGGCAAATGAGACGACTGCTATAACTGAGCCTGGGGCAGTGGCGGACGAGGCGCCTGAGGCCGGTGACCCCATGGTGACAGCGGATGAGACAATGGCGACCGCCGAGCCCGAGGGAATAGCGGGTGAGGCGGGCGTGATTCCTGAGGATGAGCCGGCCTCTCTTTCTCAAGGGTCTGGAAATGCTCCGATCATTGCTCTCCCCGCTTATGGTCCTCCGCCGTCTCCTGGCCTTGCGAGCACGACAACGGCCCCCGTAGAGTCTGGTGATGAGGCCATAGGATGTGGACTCGTATCAATGGAGGAGGGAGACGCCTCCGTTTCGGCTGGCGGCTCTTCGGGTAAATTTCGAGTTATTGTCCCCTTTTTTTATATCTTGCAATCCTTTCTGACAAGTTTATCTTTGTTTTTTGACGCAGGTGCGGCCAGTGCCGATGCTCCATTACTCGAGGGAGCGCCGTCAACTACTGCCTTGGCGGTGGTCACCTCTCTGCCTTCCCTTGTACCATCAAAGATGTTGGAAGGTATGGATTTGCAACCCATTAGTTTTATCTTTCAGCCGCATAATTTATGTACTAATGTCGTATTATTGCGTCTTTTTAGGAGTGCTTTTTTATCATCTCTATCAGGTGTTGCACCCGCACTTCTCCTTCCCATCTGAACTCGCTTCTTCCTCCAGTGGCGCTAGTGAGTATAGTTTCCAACTGATGTCTTTCCTTTTTTTTTTAGTGATGGAGTTATCTCTAACTTTCCCTTGTCTTGATTGCAGTGCTACAAATCGAAGGAGGGGATGAGAGATCGGTCGCGCCACCGGCCCTTCCAGCCTTGCCACCCGCTGCAGCTGGTATAGTAAACTATCTCATCAATGACTTTTTTTTGTATTTCTTGAACTGTCATCTAATCGTATTTTGTTTCTTTTTTTTTTTAGCCGTCGTTCCGATCCCGGTGCCTTTTGAGTCTCGAGTCACGATGCCGGCAGGCCCCTTCTTGAAACGTCCATCTTCAAAGGGTGCCGTGATGAGTTTGGGCATGTTGAGCGGATACATCAAAGAGCTTGACGCAGATGCTCTCCCATCTGCCGCAGATTTCGCTATAGAGGTTAACCCAATGTTGGCGGCGCTTGTAAATTTTCATAACGAAGGCGTCGTCGAATCTTGGGTCAATCACTGCAGGGAAATCGAGGCCCGCTTGCATCAGCTGGAGTCAATGCGTCCTGCCCCTGAGGTTTTGGCCGTGACTACTCAACGGGCAGCATGGATCGAGCAAAGCGCTTCTTACTTCCGCCATTTGGAATAAGAAGCAGCTTTATGGCTGAAGGAATGTCAAGAGTCTTCAAGCGAGACTGCTCACCTACGTGCTAAAGTTGAGGCGAACACTGCCCAGGTGAAGGTTATCTTCGAGGGCCTTCTGGAGCGTATCTCTAATGGGCTGAACCTGAAGCAGAAACTCGATGCTGCCGAGCGTAATACCCGAGGCCGCGAAGCAGCTCAGCAGGACGTTGGGGAGCAGCTTGCATCCTTCTTGTAGCAACGGACGCAAGTGGAGGCGGAACTGGCGGTGGCGGCCGATCAGGAAAAGGCATGGAAAGAAGTGCGCGAGCAACTGATAGGGTTATTTAAGACGCTTCCTTCCCAGTAGCTGCCTTTATATCAGTATACTTGTAAAAAATTTCTTTTTCGAATAAGATGTATCCATTCTTTATTCTTTTGTACGATTCACCTTGTACTTGATTGAATTTATAAATAAAGATACATATTTTTTCTTTGCAATGTCTTGTATCATTTATTTGCTTTTTTTCCTCTTATTATCAGCATGTTGTCTTGATAAACACGGTTGACAGATAATAGAGTAAGCATATTGGTTTCTTCACGAGATAGCGATGGCTTAGGCCGCAGGTTCAGATCTGCTGCCTAAGACTTTTCAACTCTGTGAACCGTGAGGGTCTCATAGAGACTTTTCTCCCTACGGATCGAGAGGATCTCATAGGTGGATTTTCTCCTTAGGAATCGTGAGAATTCCTAAGTGCGTTTTCTCTTATAAGTCGTAAGGATCTTATAAGAGAATTTTCCTTCTTACGAGTCGAGAGGACTCGTAAGCGGTTGTTTCCCTCCTTGTCGAGATTCGAGTTTGGAGAGTGAGACCCGTGGATAGTATTCAAGAGACCGTTTTGGGCCAACTTGCAGAGTCCCAGTGCTTAGGGAACAAGTTTTTTAATCCTTACTGCCTAAGGCTTTATCTTACGAGTCGAGCCGCATCGAGAAGTTCTCGCAAAGACATCAATTTCTTCACAAGTCGAGACGAATCGAGCATTTCTCGCAAGAATATCCTAACGTCACAGTTAACCTCTGCTCTTTACGACAGAAGTCCATTAGGGTCTGTGGTACTTAGGATTTTGGCCGTCGTACCGTCGCATCAGCTAATATATTCCTCGATATGCAATTGTGTTGTTCGAGTAGCTCTGCGACTGCCGTGTTTCTGATCCCTTCGGGGGCTGGACAAGACATCTTCAAGCAATCCTCCTTGCCAGTTTGACCGTCGGAAGAGCAAGCATTAGGAATTTTGCCATGCCGCTTTTTACTTGAGGTTAGGCTCATTTTGGAAAGCCCCGATGAGTCATAACCACTCCGCGCTGGTGTGGGATGATCTCCGATAGTCTTTCAAGTTTTATGTGAGTTGCCGTCAAGACCCTGAAGCTAGGAATTTGGCCTTTGCTTCGTTTGCTGGCATCGCGTCTGCTGTATCGAGACGAATGTTGCGGTTATCTCTAGGTTACTGGTGAACCGTCGAGGTTTGGAACTAGGGATTTTGTCGTGGCTCCGTTAGTTTGATTATCGCGTCTGAACCCTGCTGGAGGAAGAACGCTGGGATAACATCTCGTATGCTGTATCGAGACGAACGTCGAGGTTGTCTCTAGGTTGTTGGTGAACCGTCGAGGTTTGGAACTAGGGATTTTGCCGTGGCTCCGTTTGTTTGATTGTCGCGTCTGAACCCTGCTGGAGGAAGAACGCTGAGGTGACATCTCGTCTGCTGTATCGAGATGAACGTCGAGATGGTGACCATTCCGCACTAGTGCAAGATGATCTTCGATTGTCTTTCAGGCTTTATATGACTTGCCGTTAAGACCCTGAAGTTAGGAATTTGGCCTTCGCTTCGTTTGGCGGCATTGCATCTGCTGTATCGAGACGAATGTCGTGGTTATCTCTAGGTTGCTGGTGAACCGTCGAGACTTGGCTCTCTTTCGGATGGAGCCTAGTGGGAAGGTATGGTTCTCTTCTTGTTTGTGCCCCTGGATTGTATACAGGGATCAATGTGATCTCACCTGTAGGGCAAAAAGTTTCATTCTTTCAAAAAAAAAAAATTAATTCTTTCGGCGATGCTCTATCATTTCAGCTTTTATATCGCGAAAATCGCGATTGCCCAATCATTTCGGCTATTTTCGCGGTGCCCAATCATTTCGGCTATTTTTCTTTTTACTCGCTGCTTTTTATTGCGAGTTGCCCAATCATTTCGGCTGTTTTTGTATGCATACATTTTCTTTTACTTGCTGATTTTGCAAGTTGCCCCATCATTTCGGCTATTTTGCATGCATACACATTTTTTTTACTTGCTGATTTTTATTTGCAAGTTGCCCCATCATTTCGGCTATTTCGTATGCATGTATGGCTCCAAGTTTCACACTCGCGATAGAAAAATCAGCGAGCCATACATGCTGATTTTTCTCCCTACAAGTCGTGAGGGAGGTGTGTTTTCTCCCTACAAGTTGTGAGGATCTCGTAGGTGTGTTTTCTCCTTAGGGATCGTGAGGATTCCTAAGTGTATGTTCCCCTGTAAGTCATAAGGATCTTACAAAAGGGTTTTCTCCTTATCAGTCGAGAGGACTTATAAGGGTTGTTCACCATATGGACATATCCCTAGCCACGGGTAGGACTTGATTAGGGAAATGTTTATTCGCGCCCGTGGATTGTATACAAGGGTCAGTATTGAGCCGCTCGTAGGGCAATATCGAAGATTGTGGGAGTTGCTTAAGAACGGGTTCAGGTCCCTGTAACTTAAGACTTTCAAATCTTATGAGCCGTGAGGGTCCCATAAGAGAGTTCTCCTTACGAGTCGTGAGGATCTCGCAAGTGTAATTTCTCCTTAGGAATCGTGAGGATTCCTAAGTGTGTTGCTTCCCTGTGAGTCGTAAGGATCTCACGCGGGTGGTTTCTCCTTACAAGGTCGAGAGGACCCTATAAGTGTCTTTTAACGAGATTGCGCCCTTTCGGGTTTTCACAAACACTCGCCGGTAATCCTGCTATTTTTACTCACGGAGTCCTTTCGGGTTTTCATCCGTGCCCATTTTGCTTATGGACATACCGTTTTTCCTCTTTTTTTTATTCTTTTTATTTTTTTCTAACGAGGTTGCTCCCTTTCAGGTTTTCATAAACACTCGCCGGTAGCCCTGCTGTTTTTACTCACGGAGCCCTTTCGGGTTTTCATCCGTGCCCGTTTTGTTTATGGACATACCGTTTTTCTATTTTTTTATTTTTATTATTTTTTTATTTTGTTCTTTATTCTTTTTTCTTTTTATCTCGTCCGCCTGAGGATGCTGCGGTAGTAGTTTAAAGATGTTTCGGTCATTTGCAAGTTTTAGGACATTGCGGTCCATCATTAGTTTAAGGACGTTTCGGTCCGTCATCGCCGTATTTGAGGCGAAGCTCTAGTTTACCGACTTTTCGGTCTATGGGGCTTTCTCTATGAATGAGCATGATGCCCCCGACGTCTCCATCTTTCCCGTCGCGTGCGGTTGTGGCGGGTTCACCTTCCAGTTTTCGGATATGATGAACTTGCCTTGTTGGTATTGATCTTCAACCCAGTTTTTGAAGACGTAGCAATCCTCGATCAGGTGTCCTACCGTTTGGTGGTAAGGGCAATAATCGAGATCGTCGACATTGCCTGGCCGCAACGGACGTTTTGGACTCGGCAGATTGATGAGTCTGTCGCGCACTGCCAGCTCGAACAGTCTCCTTGTTTTATCTTGAGGAAACGAGTAAGGACGTTTCAACTTTTCCTGGAGGGGTTGCCGTTTGTTGTTTCGGCAAACAACTGGTCTAGGGCCACTTGATTGCTGTTAAGTATTGGCTACGAGGGGTGTTTTTCCCTTCTCTTTATCCTTTTTGCTCGATCCTTTGTTCGCGAGGCCGAGATTTTTTCCGAGCAGCGTGCGATTGCACGGCTGAACGTTCTCACAACTCCTCAATTCTTTCATTTTTGAAATGGATTCCTTGAGGTGAGGGTTGAGGGCAGTTTCTTCGTCAAAGTCTCTTCCGAAGGTGACAATTTGCGATTCCTTGGAGTCGGCTATGTGACAGTCGGCGGCGGCTCTTTTGCGCTCATCTATCGCATTTTTCTGATGTCTACGAGCTTCACGCTTTGTCCTGTTGAAGTGTTGCTTTTGAGCGACATACCCTTGCCACCAACACTTAAAGGAGTCGCAGTCTTCGGTAGGATGTATGATCTTCTGATGATATAAGCAGAAGTTAGGATGCATCTTTACTCCACCGAGAGTATTTTCTTCAGAGGGTGGTAGCTTCATTCCCGCTGACAGGGCTTTAGCAAACCTTTTCCTCGTCTTGAATTTGTTTTTATCCGCAGCGGATGGCTTTTGATTTGACGGGAGTGCCTCGACTCTTTGGTCCAGTCGTCGGTGTTTGGCTCCTTCAAGTATGGCCATCTCACTCTCTTGATTGGCTTTAACTTTCAGACGAATCTCATTCAGGAAGGCATCGATCAACTCGTCTGACGGCCGCGGAATTTCTGGTTCAGGGTCCGCCCTCGGTTTCTCGGCGCAAGGAGCCTCTTTATCATCCGCCAATGAGTGAGAGATCACATGACAACACGCTACGTAGTCTTCGGGTTCATCTGATGAGTCTTCTCCATCGTTTTCGTCCTTAACAAAAGAACAAGCTTCCTCCCATCGTGTCCGTCTTCTTTGGAGTGTGCGGCTGTGGTGGGTTTACCTTCCAGTTTTCAGACAGCGTGAACTTGCCTTGTAGGTACTGATCCTCGATCCATCCTTTAAAGATGAAACAAACCTCGATCGGGTGACTTACCGTTTGGTGGTAAGGGCAATAATTGGGATTATTGAGATCGCCTGGCTGCGACAGACGTTTTGGACTCGGCAGATTGATGAGTCTGTTGCGCACTGCCATCTCGAACAGTCTTCTCGTTTTATTCTGAGGAAATGAGTAAGGACGTCCCAATCTCTCCTCGAGGGATGGGCATGGACGCACATTATTTTGGCGAACAACCGGCTTTGAGTTGTTTGGTTGTTGTTGAGCATTGGCGATGACGATCACTTTCCTTTTTCCTTTCTCATTTCAAGAGTCTGGTTTTGGAAGAGACAGTTCATGGCCCATCTGGTCCATTTGGACTAATTTGTCGATCAAGGCCTGGAAGGTGGTCGGCCTGAAGAACATCATGAATTGCGAGATGGTCGCTTGCGGATCGAGAGTGCCCACGAACATGCCTACCGCAGGTGCCTCTTCTATGCGTTGTTCGCATTTCGACCATAGGTTCCGCCATAGTGTTGCGTATTGGACCCACGTTTCGCCTGGTCTTGTCCCGGCATTTATCAGTGCTGTTATCGGGGTGCGTTCACTAGCACTCGCGAATCTTTGTGTAAACAGTAGCTCCATCTCCGCAAATGTTTTGACAGGGTCGTTAGGTAGCTTTGAATACCATTCAAAGGCTGTTTCTGCTAAGCTGCCGACGAATTGGCGAAGCAACAATTTGTCATCGCCTCCAGTATTGCCGCATAAGGCTCTTAATTGAGCGACATGTTGATGGGGATTCCCCGTTCCTTTATATACATGGAACTTAGGGATCGTATATCCCGGCGGGTAACTTATTCGATCATACCAGCCCGGATAGGGTCGTCCAGTCTTGACAACTTGGCTGGCCGCTTCACTCGCCTGGTGAGCTCGTATTTGCTGAGCTATATAGTCCTCCAGGGAAGCTTTGGAAATTGTCTCCTCCTTGGCTGTTGAAAGAGCCGGCGGTGGATTTGACGTTTCTCCTCTGTCATCTTCAAAGATAATCGGAGGATCTTCGGCTGGGGGATCTGGCTGGATCATCATCCCGACCATGTCTTGAAATAGGAGAGCCATATGCTTTATATTGGCCGCTTGCTCTGCAGCCTCCTTGTCCTTCCTTTCAAGCATTCTACGAAGGAATTCGGCATCGGTTTCTTGCTCGTGACGCTTCTCTGATGATGCTTCCGGGCTTTCTTTTGGCCCGGTGAGTGCAGCCATCACAGTCATCATCTCTTGGAGCTTCTGCTGCTGCTGCTCCTGGGCTTTTGTCACGGATCGGGTTAGCGGTCGGTGACCCGTCGAAGCGCGGCTTTCCTCCTTTCCGGAAGCCATATAAACAGTGTGCACCATCATGCCCCCATACCTGGGGCGTTTGTGTTCAGCGCTTTTACGCTTCGCCATGTTCACAGGGGCTCTTTGCGGCCTCCTTTTCCTTTGAGGGATTGGAGATGAGGGGGCTGTTGCAGTGGGTACCCAAGTAGCTGTTGCTTTTTGTGGCTTGACGAAGTAATCCTTCTCTTGCCGAACCTTCATCTTTTTCTGTCGGCGGAGATAGTTTTCATCAATCACCGACTCCTGGACCTGTCGCCAGACTTTGTAAATTTTACAGGACATCCGTTGAGGGGGCTGCTCTAGCTTCTTCTCTGGAGTATTCCCCACAGGTGAAGGAGTTCTCTTTAGCACTGCAGTAGGAGAGTTTCTTCGCACCTCGTTGAGCAGTTCAAAGCTGCTCCCGGTTGGAACAGCAACCTCGATCCCCACCATTGGAGCTGGTGTCGTAAATCCAGAGGGGGAGTTGCCCCCAGCCTTCCTTACTCGATGCCAGTGGCGACGTCGAGCGCGTCGTGCGGGTGGAATTGATTGAGCCGTAGGAGTGACCTCCTGATGCCCCCTGTGTTGGTCAGAATCTGCTGGTATCAGCCTTTTAAAGACCGACGTCCATTGAATGGGGACGGCCAACCTGTCAAAAGCAGACTTCCGAGCAGGGGAAGCAACCTTGGTGATCTCGCCTGAAACTGGAGTAGGGATAGCTATCCGCTTCGGGATAACATCTTCTGGTATTGCTGGCTTTTCCATGCGCCCGTTGGAGCTTTGACCTAGCCTGTTAAAAACTGAGGCACTGGAGTTGGGCGACCCGTTGAGAGAGACCGCGGCAGTGGTAAGTCGATCAAAGACCGACTTCTTTGGGGCTTCTTTCAACGTCATTGGGGCATTGAAGCTCATCGGTGGGAGCATGGTCCCGAAGAATAGTCCAGTGGTGGCTTGAGTTACCTGCTCCAATGGCATCTTGAAAAGAGAGGCCGCTTAGGGCCCGTAAGTCACTCTTCCAGCAGAGACCGAGCGAGAGTTGCAGTTGCAAGCAGTGCAGTTTGAAGCCATTGATCTTCCATTTTCTGCACGGAGCAAGACACCCAATCTTAGTACCTCGAATCCACAGGCAACCACAACAAACCGTGATTCGTTCGCGAACACGACACACGAAGTGTGGAGTGGAAAGAGGAAAAGGTCCCACCGGGCGTGCCAGAATCTGTTCCCCTCCGAATGACGCGGCGGAGACGCGGTGGACGTCTTGCCTGAAATTCAGGACAGATGCTATTTGGTTTTATCCGTCCACCTCTCCGAAGATGCCAAGTTAATTTATGGCACCGTGTATCGGAGGTTTAGACGGATGCGGCCGATGTAGCAGACTTCGTCAGATTCCCCCTCGCTTGAGGGGTTTTTGATTGTGGGGACGCTCTTCCCTGCAGGCGCAAGCCCCTGCAGTTAATTACGCTACCGCATCGCGGTAGCCACTTTCTCCTTCTCCAGATGTTCACTTCGTGTCGTGTGTGTTTGTTTTGTTTGTGGTTGCCCGTGGATTGTATACGGAGACTATTTATTTCGTCGCCCGTAGGACGTGGATTATCCAAATCCGTATTTTCTTAGATTTGGGTTTTGGGTTTTGATTTAAGGATACGTTAGCCATATTTGAGGCTAAGATCAACTTAAACATTTGTTAAGGATACGTTAGTCTAATTTCCAGACTAAGAACAACTTAACGGGATCGTCTAGATCCATTTCTAGTTTAGGGACATGGTGGTCCATTGCCAGTTTTGGGGATGGATATTAGTTTAAGGATGCATTAGTCCATGGGTTTAAGGACCCCATAGTCCATATGGATGTGTTTAAGGACGCATAAGTCCATTAGTTTATGGGCGCATAAGTCCATGGGTTTAAGGACCCCACAGTCCGTATCTTGGTTTAAGGACGCATAAGTCCGTGGGTTTATGGACCCCACAGTTCGTATCTTAGTTTAAGGACGCATAAGTCCATGGGTTTAAGGACCCCACAGTCCGTATCGATGTGTGGTTGTCGAGACCCGTCACCTCTCTGACATCGTTGAAGGATTACAACGATAGGTATTATAGGAGTTTGGAGATGTACCCTTGAACCGGATGTAAATTGATTTAAGGGAGCAGCCGTGCTCAGTCAATTTAATTTAAGGACTTACGACCATGATTGGGCTAAGTCCAGTTGAGAATATTCAACGTTTTTATCTTTGGCCTATTAGGCCTGTGCTAGGGCTTTGCCCTTATTTAATAATGCACTGCATTTTATTCTGGCCTGCTAGGCCTTTTTGATTTGGGCTCAGTCCCTTTGTAAATGATGTAGAGCATCTGTTTTGGTTTGGGCTCTGCCCCTTTTTAAAATAATGCATTGCATTTTATTTGGCCTGTTAGGCCTTTTTTAATTGGGCTTGGCCCTTCTGCAGTGCATTAATTACTTGACAGTGGCTTGTCAGGCGCTTTGCGCCAATTACTGAGCGCCAGCGCTTGTCGTGGTGACACATGTCACACTCTGGTGAGCGCAAGCGCAACAGCGCAGTGCGCTGTGCCAGTGCGCTGCGCTGTTGCGCTACTGACACGTGGCGTGCTCTAGTGAGTTGCGCCAACTTTAAAGAGAAGTGCTCTATTTTTAAAAGCGCATAGCGCAAGTGGTTCTGGTGCTGACACGTGGCGCTCTCTGGTGGCTTGCGCCAACCCAGGAGCGCAACAGTGCAGTTTTTGCAAGTGCAAGGCACTATTTTCAATAATTTGAGAATCTTTAAGATTCCAGAACCAATGGTTCATAAAAAAGTGCAAGGCACTGTTATTATTTTTTTTTATTCAAGATCATCGATCTTGTTCTTAGATCAACGATCTATTCAGAAGAAGTTCTTCTCTTTTTCTTTTTTTTTAAAGGTTTTTACCTTCTTTCCCTTCTTGAGTTCTTCTCACAATTCTTCAGAGTTCTCTCTGTTTTGTTGTTTTTGAAGTTCTTCCTCTATGTTCATCCCCTTTTGAATTGGGGTCTAGGGGTCTCTATATAGTGCCCATTAATTTATTAAATTTGTTAAAGAGATAATTCTCTGAGTGATTTGGGGAATTTTCCCCACCGTTGGATCTTTGATCCAAGGGCTTCTGTTTTACAGAAGACAATTTTCTTGTTTTAACAAGAACAGAAAGATCTTACTGGAATTTTAATTCTATTTGATGCAGATGCACCAGCGCTTGACACGTGTCACGCAGCGCACAGCGCAGCGCAACCGCTCTTGCGCAACTGCACTGACACGTGTCGCACAGCGCAGCGCAACCGCGTTTGCGCTGACACGTGTCGCACTGCGCAGCGCTTGCGCAACTGCGCTGACACGTGTCGCGCAGCGCTTGCGCAACTGAAGCATTGCTTCCTTCAATTTTTGTTTTAAATAGAGCCTTGCTCTGATTGGACGCGCTGCGCTGACGTATCAACTTCTGACACGTGGCGCGTTGCGCGCAGCCCACGGGATTTGAAGCGTTGCTTCAATTTTTGAATTTTTGAAATTCAAACAGAGCTTTGCTCTGATTGGGGGAAACACTCTCTCCCGGTATAGGGAGTTGATGTTGCACAGTGCGCGATTGGCTATAACCATAAGTCCCTGTCCGGGGCAAGCGAGATTTACTGATAAGCGTTATCGGTAGTTTCTCATTTGGTTATGAGCTTAATATCGGCACGATTTATCGGGTTATTGGGAGTCTGACGGATTCTACCTCTTAGGCCCGATATGCGACACTCTAAGACGAAAAGACGGGACTATACAGTGAGTGTCATCGATAGGCTCTGTAGGGTACGGACAAGCTTGCATGTCGGCATTTCCTTCGTTCAATACCTGGATAGTCGTTACGTACTCCTAGTACCGCTAACGTGTTTGTGAGCTGAAGATGTGATCTGACAACTCACTGCCAGTATATTGATGAGTCTTTAGAGTCCCACATAGATATTTTGTCTACTAGAGCGAAATGATGTAGTGCGCGCATGGGGATGGGTGCAGGGTCTGGTTACATATTTTTCTTGAACCGGACGGGTTTTGATACTAGCCGGTTTTATGATTAAACCGGGTCATTAAATTAATTGTTAATTTAATGACTTGCTTAATTATATGGTATTATGTGATAATACATGTAATTAAGCTACTATCATTTTTCTCTCTTTATCTTTTGTTCCATGTGATGTGAACATATTTGTTATGGTTGATATTTATTAAACATGACATATCCTCTTTTTCTATTCAATTCTTTTCTTTTCTCATTTTTGAATGCCTAGGGGTGAGGTGTAACCATCTCACACACCTTAGGACATATGGTAGCATGAAAGATGAGAGGTGTCATGGGGTTGGGTCATAGTTGTGTGAGAAGGCTAGCCATAACCTAATTTTCATTCTCTCTCCTTCATACTAGTAATGCGAAAAAGAAAAGACTTGAGAGAAAAAGAAGAGAAAAGAGAGGAAAAGGGAGAGCTTATTCCACTATATCATACTTCATCTCATTTCTTAGCACCTAGTGAGTGTGAAGGAGTAGCTCAAGTCGCCAATTCATCGCTGTGGATCATCTTCGATGGAAGGATCGGCATCAAAGCTTCACTTGGTATTCTTAAGAGCCTGGCAAAGAATTTAAGCAGGGAAGAGCAACCATACAACTATCTTTGGACTCAAGGAGAAGGAGTTTGAAGACCTGAAGGAATAGAAAAATTTGGTATAAATTCTTATCATAGTAGTCTAGTTCTTTAGTTTTCTTGTTACAAGTTTCAATCTCTAGGTGATCAAGTTTAATGTGTGTTATGCATGCTTAAAAAAACTTCTATATTCCGCCGTGCTCAAATTTCTGTAGCATTTTGCATGACACGCTTACACTGGTATCAAAGACTGACTAGAGATTTTAACTTTGTTTTGTGGCCTTTTGATTCACTAAAATCGGCAAAAGTTTCATCGCAAAAACTGTTTTTTTTAACTGTCAAAAACAGTAACTATTTCCATATTTTTCCTGCACCCACGGGCTCACGGTTCGTACCAGAGGCTCGGTGATGAGTCAGATGTGACCCAAGGAAAGTACCGGAGAGGTTGAGGGTAGGGGCCACCACTCGAGGCCTCATTTTTGTGGCCCCGAGTGGTGGCTTGGCCGAGAGCACCATACCGGTTGCTCTTGACCAGCCCCTACATATGGCCACACAATTGTGTGGTCATGTGTAGAGGTACCACCCAAAGACACCCCCCCCGACGCCCTCGGATCATAACATTTTTTTGGTTGGAGTTTCGGGCGTTTTTTGGCGACGTTCGGAGCTCGTTTGGATGGAAATTGGGACTGTTTTTTACGTTGGGGTTGATTTTGAGTTCAAAACGTTTCAAATTCATATTTGTGGCTTCACGGATTTTTTTTGGAATCATTGGCCACTATTCCAGATTAACGAAATCAAAGAGTTTAATGGCGTAGATTCATTTTTCATTCTTGATTAATTGTAAGTATCATAGCGTGCTAATATTTCATCGAATTGCTATATGGAAAATCTGATAAAATTAAGAGCTTGATGCTTGCATATTTGTTTTGTTGTGATTGTGATGGTAAAATGGATTTTCGTGTGAATAGCCGAGTGAGAGATTGTTTTTATTTGTAATTCATTCAAATGTAAATTTGTAATATTCTTTTATCGGGGCACTTCCGGGAGTGAGGCGGTTAGCACCATTTGATCTATATTTGTATTTACTTTTCTGCATCTAGGAGCGACTCACGGAGGGGTACATAATTTACCGGATTCTAGAATTCAGTGGGTCACCATCTCAAAGAGTTGACATCCGGGTCATCCAATTCTAGGATTGGCGAGTAACTTGCCATACTCGTAGGAGTCTAAGATAGATGAGTTTGTAGCTATTCACACGAACATGGAATTCCGTGTTTCGGTTGACGGCTCGATCGAAAGCGTCTTTCTTATCCTATATGTTTTCCATTTCTTTGTGATGTTTATATTGTGCTGTGTTGTTTTTATTCATGCCTGAGACGAATGCTATTTATTTATATATGATATAAATAAACACTATTTATGTTTTGCATCCGTGCTAGCTCTGCCTCCACTCTGTCGTTAGTTAAGTAACCTAACGGTGCATGACGGGGCCCCGTGGCGAATGCAGATGGCATAAATATGCATTCTATTTTTTCGTTTCTTTCTGCTATGAATAGGTTTTAAATGATGGGACTTCATTAATGAGATTAATGAAAAGAAATAAACCTAATATTGATGTTGTAAGAACCACATTTGAAATCTACTCGGCTTTTTAATCAAAAGACCAACCATTTCAAATGCGGAGCCTAAGCGACTCCTGTTCAAATATAACTCGGTTCTATCAACGATATCAAGTTCACTACGTTAAAGGTTTTCATCAAAACCAGCCGTAGCCATCCGTCATTTCCTACGATAGAGTACTTAGTATTCGTGCTATGTTTTTTGACTTCGTTAAGACATAGTGTATGGCATAGTCAAAAATTCGTGATTCGGGTATAATTCGGCGAGGTCGAAAATTCGGATTCGGAGAACTACTTGGAAAAAATAGGCAGGTGTTCGGAAAAGATTCGGCAAGTGTTCGGGAAATGTTCAGAAAGGATTTCGAGCAACAAATTAATATATGAGACGCTAGGTTTTGATTTTGTGAATTATTCGCTGTTTTTTGAATTATTCGCTGTTTTTTCGAATAATTCGCGAATAATTCGGGAATTATTCGCGAATAATTTGCGAATTATTTGGCGCGTTCGGCAACGGTGATTAAATCGAAGATTTAATCGGTTGATCAAAAATTCGCGAATTATTCGCGAATTCGCCGAATAATTCGCGAATTATGTGACTATGGTGTATGGTAGTTAAGTGATGCTCGTTTGTAGCATGCGATGTGATTGGTTAGGACAATTGTGCGACCTTGTTGGCTTCGTTAAGGATCAAGCAGATAGATCTAAATTAATCAAGAAATGACGGGATGCACTTGACTAGCGACTTATGGTTTGTTGACTCCGTGAAGGTCATAAGCCGTTATGGGTAAAAAACCATATCGGGAGTTTCAAGAGTTGAAACTTGTCACGACACGAAATGGCACGCAACTAGCACTCGAATCATATGAAGTCTATAGGACCCCATCTAATTCAAGTAAGCCAAGAAATCCTAGAAATCTAAACCATTTTAAATAATAAATGAAGGAAAACTGGTTTTAAAGAAGTGGTTTTAATAGCATAAGCCGAATATGCATTTTAAAATCTCAAGTCCTTTCTGAAAATTTCGGCAGAGTTTCCTTTGTAAAAACTGGCCCCAAAAGGGGTACAACATGAATAATATATGCACAATGATAAAAGGCATCCCCAAGCGGGATCTAGCTCTTCGTCAATCGACGGTCACAACCACGCAAGCAATATAATATACAACGCCGAAGGGCGAGGATCAAAACTCAAAAGGAAACTCAAAATCATCAAGAAAACCATAATGCTACAACGCGCGACTCTAAGGTCGAAATAATACACAACTGGTTTTCTAAGTCTGAAATAAATATACAAGTCTGGTTGATGGAATTTTACTAGATACAACTGAAAACAAGAAAACGGATTAGGCAAAATAAGTACAATGGTGGTCACGATGCGAGTGAACCCACCTACCAAAGCAATCACCCAGAAAGGAAGCAGTGTGCCAGAAAGCCGCAATGAAACCTGTACGGCAAAAACCTGCAAGAACTGTGGCTCAACGGGGGTGAGTTGCCAACTCGTGAGTAGAAAACATCACAGAGCAGAAATCGTATGTATGACTCAATCCTAGGTCAAACGATCAGTAATATATATTCTCAATATGATAAGGTCTGAAGCATGATCAAGTGGTAAGGGTAAACATCTATACATAAGTGTAGTACCAAGTGCTAGTGTCAGTGCCTCAGGTAGCAACATATCATAAACATGAGGTATCATCAATGAAATCAGTGTCACTATAGCATGAAGTCTATGAGTATGTGGATATCATCCAACTATGTAATCATTGTCTGTATGCATGTGGATCTCGTCCACGTAACAACCAATGACATAACAACATCATGCATGTAAAAGTCATAAAAGCATATGCATGAAAGAATGAGGATATAAATCAACGTGTGTCCCTCGCGACACATCAAAATCATGGAACCTGAGTGTCTAGCATCGACACTAGAAAACATCATGAAACCTGTGCCCAGCATCGGCACGTAAATCCTCATATATATATATAGGGCTCCGTCAGTCCGGATCGGCCCACGGACTCCGTCAGTCCGGATCGGCCCGTATCATCTCTCAACTCCGGTCGGTATCCTCTGGATATCCGCCAAGCCCAAATACAATCACCGGTAGGTAGTAGTCCCTCTGCCAAGCTCACCGTCTGTATACATAACATCCCTTTCTTGTCCCGGGGTACCATACCGGGCCCCACCATGTACCCGCACACGGCTCATGACTCCTCCTCGCATGGGGTATATATATATATATATATATATATCAGAACCGATAAAACTCATGGTGGACGCACTGAAATATCATATCAAGAGAAACCGAGTTTTTAAACAATACATACTTTCTTTCGAAATAGCCACGGTTCTCAAATCCAGAAATCTCATGAAAACAGCATATCTCAATGCGTATAATCACAAAGCATGATGTATGCGGCATATAATACAAATGTAAGCATATCCGTATATCATACAACATAAAACAGTAATATGCACATATCGAGGGAAAACCGCTCCTTTAAAATGAATCCAGTTTTAAAATATATCTTGCAGTTCCCAAATCTCCAAAATCAAGCTAGAATCATCTATGTATGTGCAAATAAGTATGTATGCAAGTATGGGTGTACAATATGTATGTACGCAGGTATGAGTGTACAATATGTATGTATGCCAGTATGAGTGTACAATATATCTGTGCGCCAATATGGATGTACAAGTAGGTATAAGTATGAGTGTACAATATGCATGTGCGCCAATATGAATATACAAGTAGGTATACGCAAGTATGAGTGTACAATGTGCCTGTGCGCCAATATGGATGTACAAGTAGGTATATACGCAAGTAAGAGTGTACAATATGCATGTGTGCCAATATGTCATACAAGGAGTCATATCCTGATGCAACAATCCTACTGTGTAGTGACATGGAAATTATCGATGATGAAGTGTGTGAGCCGGCAAGCAGGTATATGTGGAACATACGCATCATCGATAATGGTGGTGGTGTCCTGACAGCATGGGTTTAATATAACAATAAACACATTTAAACATGCAATGCGATGCGAATAGCAAGAATATGCGGAAATTGAATAATAAACGCAACAGTGAAGAATTTACATCAATATATATATGTCATACAGTTTTGCCAATATGTCATATCACGAATCGTGGTGTTTAGAAAAATAAGGGCTACGGTGTTTTTAAAAAGAGATGCGTCTTTTGAAAATAGCCGTGGAATCCCTTGGCCTGTCTTTAAAATACTCACGATTCGTTAGTTTTGAAATAGGTATGACTCGAGTCTAATCTAACATCTATATGTAAACTACAGGACTGATCGAAGGGTAAGGAAACCACCTAAATCAGAGTCGATACATATAAATATAATAGTCGGTGATCCCGCCTCAATAGTATCACATACGATACAATAAATAACATGACATCCTCGAGTCAAGAGTGCGGATCTATCATCAATATATAGCTCGTACATAAATCCATCGTACGGCATCCCAAATCTGGGTACGAGTCAAATATCACATTCATCTCATCATTTATCTGGTATCCTTATCCTCATATCTCATGAACTGGGGTACTGATCTAAGTCTAGTACAAACTGATACCATCTACATATATATGCGTGTATGAAAACACACGCCTAAAGGCCCGCTAAAATCTCATGCCGTATCTCCTAATACGAACTACATCATATCACCGATCTCATGGCACGCTGCCCAATCTCATCGACTCATCTCCAAATACCATAACAATCATCATCATCCATGAGTAGGTATACGTATATGTATGTGTATATATACACACACACACACACATAGTCACATACCTGTGTGTGTGTGTATATGCGTATCCCCATATACGCACAAGCATAACAAAGTAAGCATGTGTGCGCATGTGGGTGTAAACCTCATTCTAGGGTTCGCGACTAAGAAGCTAAACCAAGTTACTTCTAACTATCCTAAACTAAACCATGAACACAAAATCATATCTTGATAATCATCAACGTAACATAAAACACATATATAACTATATATATATAAGCTATACTACGAACTGCGGGGGTGCTATACGCCATCCACCCGACTTCCCTCGTAGATATAATTTACTCACATGCTCTTCGCTTCCCGGAGTCGATGTCGCCACGCCCATCCTTGTTGCTCCGAGCCCATTCGAGGGTACCTACATGTGTATCACATGACATTGTAAATAGAAATCGCGCACGAAAACCAAATCGGCACGCGTTCATAGGTCAAAACCTATAGTCTCGCATGCAAAACACAACTAATAACCCTAGTCGTTGGCGTTCAAACGCCACACGACGGAAACACAATATCAAATACCAAATCCCAAATTAAAATGAAGTCGCAAAAGCAACTCAAGAAAATGGTCCCAGATTTTATCCTGGGTCAAATTAGCCAATTTTGTATATATGGAAGGTCTATTTTACTGATAAAGGAGCCACAGAACAAACACGGATCAAAATGACCCTACTCTGGCCGCAAATTGTGGCCAGAATGATTAAATTTTCGGCCTGGAAGTGGGGGTTGGGTCCAGGGTTTTGGGTATAGGTTCTAGGTTGCCTGCTTGTGTCTCTGTATTTGCTAAATATTTTTCAGGTGTCTCGGGTGATAGCAGATGTCAATATACCCTCACAGAATCCAAAATTCTCCGATATCGGGTTTTCTAAGTTCATATTCCAGGGTTCTAGTCTCTGGTTTGGGTCTGAATTCTAGCACTAGGGGGTTTGTGTGGCCTCTACTAAGCTCAATTACACATCACAACTCAAGAATTCCATAAACCCTAACTAGAAATTTCCAAATCTCACTAAACGACACCAAATCGGTTCTAAACAAACATGGATGTAAAAGCAATGGAAATACTATGCTAATGGTTAAGAGAATACCCCATTTGGCAACTCAAGAATTTTCTTGAGTTGCCCCAAGTGCTCAAGATCCATCCTTTCTTGGTCCAAAATGTAGTTAGAAGGCTTGTGCACAAATTTAATGAAGTGGGGATGGAGTTTTGGGGTGTTTTTCATGGTGTTTTGAGGAGGTGGAGAGAGGATGAAAGAGAGGGCAGCAGCCATAAGAGATGAGGAGAGGAAATGAAGAGGAAATAATGGAGGGAATAAGAGCCATGACTTGATTTGACCCCTCACCCTCTCTCTCTCTCTCATGCCCATACCTCTTTCTTTATTGTTTTCTTTTCTTTTTCTTTTCTTTTCCTTTTCTTTTCTTCTATTTAAATCTATAACCATGCATGATAGAAAAGGAAGAAAGTATGAAAGAAAAATGTAACAAATGTTAAAATGACATGTGCATGTCATGTGCACAAAACACGCTTAAAGCCCGATTAGCGATTTTTAATCGCGATTAGCACTAAAATAGTGTAAAATAAATCATAAACTTTCATAATTTGCATGAATCACATAAAGCATCCTCATTTCGGTAATTTCTAAAATTTTCCAAATTTTTCCTAATTTATCGGTATTTAATTATACCGCAATATTAAAATATTCAATATATTTATTATTTAATTATAAAAATTCCCAAAAATAATATTTTATTTTTCTGAAATGTTACAAAACTTGTAATAAGATTGCATACTTTCTATATGATAGTTGGGTCATGATTCCCACTGGAGTAAGTATTACTCCCGGGAGAGTTTTACACTTCACAAATAGCTACTCAGTAGGTGTCTTAGAAAGATGTTAACGGGGCAACGGCTCTAAGGAAAAGAGATTATTGTAATTAAGGAACTTGGCGAAAACCATAGAAATGCTCCCTCGAAATAGCGACACTGGCCTGGCTAAAAAGGTAGCGAACTTGTGGGATGTAATTAATCCCGGCTAATCCCCCTTTTAAGGTTTTAAGGAGGATTTGATAAAAATAGTGGGAGCCATCATGATTAGATAAATTTAATAAACCAATCTAATCATACAAGAGCATACGCTGAGTGTCTTCTTTTCTCTCTCTCCAGGCAGCTACCATATCATGCCTTAATCAAGATAATAATGTGCACAACTTGACCGAACCCGCTTATTATACTAGGCGGGGAAACGTTGGTTCCGTCTTAATTTATGTCAACTGTCATGATTATGAGCATGGGAAAGGGGAATGCAAGGATTTCCAAACAACCCTAATGAAGAAGAAGTATTCTGATGTATATATTTTAGGTGTGCTGTTTCTCAGTTTGCTCTACGTTCTGGATATTGGATACCGGATCAGAATCCCATATTTGTAATTTGTTAAAAAGGTTAAAGAAAAGTAAAGCACTGGGAAAGGGCGATATGTCCCTCAGAGTAGGGAATAGAGCAATTATTGCTGCCGAAGCAGTCGGCGAATATCACCTGGTGTTACCAACAGGCAAAACACTGCTTTTAAACAATTGTTACTATGTACCGTCTATGTTATGCAATATAATATCCATTTCTTTATTAGATAAAGAAGGGTATAATTTTGCTTTAGAGAAAAATATTATAAATATTTTTCTATGTCAAGAGTTGATTAGATTTAGTACATTATGTAATAATTTATATGTTTTAAATCAAAATACGGTTTTAAATATACAAAACACACATAAGAGGAAAAGTTCAGATTTGAACGAAATCTTCTTGTGGTATTATAGACTTGGTCATATCAATGAGACCAGACTAACTAAGGTACATAAGGATAGATATTTGGATTCGTTTGAATTTACATCTTATGATACTTGTCTGTCTTGTCTCAAAAGAAAGATGACCAAATCTCCATTTACAGGACACAGAGAAGGAGCTACGGAACTCTTGGTACTAATACATAGTGATGTATGTGGTCATATGTCTACACATGCGATGGGTGAGTACTCCTACTTCATTACATTCACTAACAATCTCTCTTCGTTCGGATATGTATTCCTGTTGAAATACAAATCCGAAACTTTTGAGAAATTCAAGGAATATAAGAAAGAAGTAGAGAACCAATTAAGCAAAAATATTAAAATTCCTCGATCTGATCGAGGAGGTGAATACTTAAGCACGGAATTCCAGAATTATCTAAAAGAGAATGGGATTCTCTTTCACCTTACTCCTCCGTATACGCCACAGCACAATGGTGTTTTGGAAACAAGGAATCATACCCTATTGAATATGGTGCACTCTATCATGAGTGTTGCTGAGTTACCTCTTACTTTCTGGGGATATGCACTTGAGACAACAGCATATCTATTGAATTATGCTCCATCTAAATCCGTACCTACCACACCATATGAGATATGGAGTAGTAAAAGACCATATCTTAAACGGTTTAAGATATAGGGTTTCCCTGCTTAAGTTAAAAAGCAAAATCCGGAAAAACTCGAGGCACGCTCGGTACTATGCAAGTTTGTAGGATGTCCAAAGAAATCTCTAGGATATATTTTCTACCACATCGAGGAACAGAAGGTGTTTGTTGCTCGCTACACAACCTTTTTAGAAAAGGAATTTCTTGCAAAAGAAATTAGTGGGAGCACGGTAGAGCTGGAAGAAATTCCAGAAGTACAAACTACAACTGAAGATTTAGTAAAATCTCATAATCCAATAGTCCTAGACGAACCCCAGCCACTCCGCGTATCTAGTAAGGTTCCTCATCCACCTAAGAGATACTACGGTTTTCTCATAGACGGTGGATGTGAGGATTGCATCGTAAACGATGATGACCTTGCTAGTTTCGAGCAGGCCATCAGAGGTAAGGACTCTGTGAAATGGCTGGATGCTATGAGATCCGAAATGGAATCCATATACACTAACAAAGTTTGGACTTTGGACGTTGCACCTCCTGGGGTAAAACATGTTGGATGCAAGTGGATCTTTAAAAGGAAGATTGGTGCAGATGGACAGGTAGAAACCTATAAGGTTAGACTTGTTGCAAAAGGATTTCGTCAAACACTAGGTGTGGACTATGATGAAACCTTTTCTCCAGTGGCTATGCTTAAATCTATTCGGATCATACTTGTCATTGATGCCTTCTACGATTATGACATTTGGCAAATAGACGTTAAAACCGCTTTTCTAAATGGTGATTTAGAAGAGTGTGTTTATATGGATCAGACAGAGGGTTTCATTGATTGTGGGAGCAGCAGGAAGGTGTGAAAGTTGCTTAAATCCATCTATGGATTAAAATAGGCATCACAGAGTTGGAACATCTGTTTTGATAATGCGATCAAAGAGTTTAATTTTATCAAGAATGTGGATGGACCTTGTGTTTATAAGAAGATTGTAGGGGAAGCTATTGTATTTCTCGTATTGTACGTGGATGACATTCTCCTGATAGAAAATGATATTCCTGTGCTACAATCGGTCAAACTCTTTTTGTCACAGAAATTCTCCATGAAAGATTTGGGTGATGCCTCCTACATATTGGGGATTAATATCTATAGGGATAGATCTAAACGACTTTTGGGATTGTCCCAGGCAAGGTACATTGACACCATACTAAAGAAGTTTAGTATGAAAGATTCCAAGCGTGGTATCTGCCCGCTAGTCACGGAATCACCCTCTTTGAAAAGATGTCCCCCAAAACTGATGAAGAGAGGGATCGCATAATCATTATACCTTATGCTTCAGCAATCGGGTCTATAATGTATGCGATGTTGATCATACTAGTGGGCCCTAGGTAGTCAATAAGCACATCCTTAAAAGTTCCTAGTCGTAGGGGTATCGAGACAGGGTATCGATATTCCAGAGTAGACTAGTGTATGCCTTTCTTGACCCTATATGGGGCGATGGTTGACCCCACAACCATTGGTGTTTGACACCTAAGATTGTATACAAGTGCTCATTAGAGATTGGGTACACCGAACGGACTCCAAGAACTCTTAGATGGTATTATACGTATCGTCAAATAGCAGTTCTCAGATGACACGAGTACAGGTTAGTCTGTAAACCTGAGATCGTTATAGTGTCTCATGTGGTCCCCACTGTACTTAAATTACTACTCTACCACAGCTTTAAAGAGCTATGCAAACAGGTAGTGGTTGGGCATAGTTTTGGATCATGTGGAGACAGTAAGCGATCGAAAGAGATTCGTCTCTCCCGGTATAGGGAGTTGATGTTGCTCAGTGCGCGATTGACTATAACCATAAGTCCCTGGTCAGGGAAAGCGAGATTTACTGATAAGCGTTATTGGTAGTTTCTTATTTGGTTATGAGATTAATATTGGCACGATTTATCGGGTTATTAGGAGTCGGGCGAATTCCACCTCCTAGGCCTGATATGCGACACTATTAGACGAAAAGACCAGACTGTACGGTGAGTGTCATCGATAAGCTCTGTTGGGTACAGACAAACTTGCTTGTCGACCTTTCTTTCGTTCAATACCTGGGTAACCGCACGTACAACTAGTACCGCTGATGTGCTTATGAACTGAGGATGTGATCTGACAACTCACTGCCAGCGTATTGACTAGTCTTTATAGTCCCACACAATTTTTTTGTCCACTCGAGCGAAATGATGTAGTAAGCGTATGGGGATGCGTGCGGTGTCTGGTTAGAGATTTGTCTTGAACCAGATGGGTTTTAATACTAGCCGGTTTTATGATTAAACCGGATCATTAAATTAATTGTTAATTTAATGACATGCTTAATTATATGGTATTATGTGATAATACATGTAATTAAGCTACTATCATTTTTCTCCCTTTATCTTTTGTTCCATGTGATGTGAACATATTTGTCATGGTTAATATTTATTAAACATGACAAATCATCTTTTTCTATTCAATTCTTTCCTTTTCTCATTTTTGCATGTCTAGGGGTGAAGTGTAACCATCTCACACACCTTAGGATATATGGTATCATGAAAGATGAGAGGTGCCATGGGATTAGGTCATGGTTGTGTGAGGAGTCTAGCCATAACCTAATTTTCATTCTCTCTCCTTCATACTAGTAGTGAGAAAAAGAAAAGACTTAAGAGAAAAAGAAGAGAAAAGAGAGGAAAAAGGAGAGCTTCTTCCACTACATCATACTTCATCTCACTTCTTAGCACCTAGTGAGTGTGAAGGAGCAGCTCAAATCGCCAATTTATCGCCGTGGATCATTTTCGACGGAAGGATTGGCATCAAACCTTTACCCGATATTCCTAAGAGCATAGAAAAGAGTTTAAGCAAGGGAAAGGAACCATACAACCATCTTTGGACTCAAGGAGAAGGAGTTTGAAGACCCGAAGGAATAGAACATTTTGGTATAAATTCTTATCATAGTAGTCTAGTTCTTTAGTTTTCTTGTTAGAAGTTTCAATCTCTAGGTGATCGAGTTTAATATGTGTTATTCATGCTTAAAATTTTTGTTTCTCTACATTCTGCCACGCTCAAATTTCTGTAGCATTTTGCATGACACACTTACAGTAGCAAGCTAGATATGGCCGACCTGTCTTGATTAGCTGATTTGCTGCTCCACTGGCCTGGTGAGCTTTGATCTTTTGGGCGATATATTCATCGAGCCGCGCCTTCGAAATCATATCCTCCTTAACAGCTGAAAGGGATTGTAGCGGACTTGTCGCATCCCCCTTTTCTTTGTCAAGGACCACTGGAGTGCCTTCTTCCGGCGATTTTGACGGTTGAGCTATTATCCCATACATCTGCTGCATGAAAAGGGCCATTTGATTTATATTGGCGGCTATATCCACCGCTTCTTTGGTTTTCTTTTCGAGGGCGGGCTTCAAAGAGTCAACGTCCGACTCTTGCCTTATTGGTTCTTCTTGCTCGTCCCCCGAGCTTGCTTTGGGCGGAGCACTAATCAGTGCTGCCGCTTGAGCAGCCATTTCTTGCAGCTTCTGATGCCTTTTGGCAATAGTCAAAGACCGAGTATGCGGCCTGTGGCTAACGGAAGCGTTGCTTTCGTTATCTAAATTCACCATGTACACAGTATGAACTATCATGCCCCCATGCTTAGGACGTTTAAAGTCTCGTCCTTTGGAATTTGCCTTAGGCAGTTGAACTTTCTCCGGAATTTGTCTTTTTTGAGAAGCTACCTTGTGAGAAGCCACTTTAGGAGGAGGCATCTTAAAAGGAACCACCATGGATGGAGTCGCCTTGTAAGGAGTCACCTTGTGCTTAGAAGGAGAGTTGTCGGCCTTGGGCTGACTCTTGAATTTTTTGGACTTGGGATAGGGCTGTTGTTGACGACAGAGCCCCTAACTTCTTTCCATACATTGTAAATTGTCGAGGAAAGTCGTTGAGGTGAGCGCGCCAGCTTCGTCTCACTTAGTATCTTTACCGGTAGAGGAGACTTCTTCAGAATGTAGTAGGAGAGTTGATCCTTACTCTCCTTAATGGTTCAAAACTGTTCCCAGTTGAAACAGCAGTATGGACTATCAGGATCAAAGCTGGCGGAGTCAGCTCTACGGGGAGCTACCCCCAGCTTGTCTTTGTCGACGCTAGTAGCGATGTCGAGCAGTTCTTAAGACAGGAGCTCCTTCTGTTATGGGAGCTTCATAGTCATGCCCCCTGTATGGCTTTGGAGCTTCAGCAGGTGTCAGCATTTTGAAGATTGACGTCTTCGGTTGCGCCGGAGTATTGAGCGCTAGTCTGTGGAAAACATACCTTCTTGAGGGTGAAGCATCTTTTGGTGATTCATGAGCAGCATGAGCCAGCCTTTTAGAGACTGAGCCTTCTGGTTTTGCGGGCTTCTTTGACAGGCCCATGGAGCTTATATTCAGTCTGTGGAAGACTAAGCTTTCTGGTTTTGCAGGTTTCTCCGAAAAGCCTGAATTCATCCTGTGGAAGACCGAGTTTTGAGGTTTCACAGGCTTCTTAGTTGGGCCTGCGGAGCTTGTTGTCAGCCTTTTCAAGACTGACGTCTTCTGTTACCCCGGAGCATTGATCGCTAGTTTGTGGAAGACAGACCTTCTTGGGGGTGAAGCATCTTTTGGTGCTTTTGGAGTAGCATGAACCAACCTTTTAGAGACCGAGCTTTTGGAATTTACAGGCTTCTTTGCTGAGCCTGTGGAGCTTGATGCCGGCCTCTTAAAGATTGAGCCTTCTGGTTTTGAGGGCTTCTTTGACGAGCGCACGGAGCTTGTATTCAGTTTGTGAAAGACTGATCTTTCTGATTTTGCAGGCTTCTCGAAAGGGCCAGCGGAGGTTGGATTCAGCCAGTGGAAGACTGAGCTTTGAGGTTTTGTAGGCTTCTCGGGAGGGCATGTGGAGCTTGTTGCCAGCTTATCGAAGACTGACATCTTTGAGTCCGTCGCCTTTGGCGTTGTGGCACCAATGGTAGGGAAAAGTGGAGGCATTTGCCTGAATTGGAGCCTGTTCCATTATTGCATAAGTTGGGCCGTTGGGATACCGATCAATGGAGCCATAATCTGCCCAGAGAAGATCAACTGAGGCATGGGGGTCTTGGAGTTGTTTCAGAATGTCATTGAAGTCTGCATAGGGGAGAAAGCACCAACTTCGGTCTTTCTCGGTATCCAAGAGCAACCATAAACATAATATACCGCGATTTTATTCGCGAAACATGACACATGAAGTTTGGAGTGGAAAGAGAAAAATGGTCCTACCAGACGTGCCAGAATCGATTTACAGCCAAAAACTGGACTGAGACGCGGAAGGAGTCTAGCCTGAATTTGGGGGCATATACTATGGTACATATCCATCCACCTCTCCGAAAATGCCAAAGGATTATGGCACAGTATATCGAAGGTTTGGATAGATGCGACCGATGTAGTTGACTTTTATATTCCCTCTCACGGATGAGAGGATTATTGATTGTGAGGATGGATCTTTCGTGCAGATGCAAGCCCTTGCAGTTAATTACGTTATCTTAAAGTGATAAAATTTTCTGCTTCTCCAAGCTTTGTTTCATGTGTGTGTTTTAGGTTTTGTTTATTTTGGATTGCCCTTGGATTGTATACGGGGACTAATTTATGCCATCGCCCGTAGGGCGTGGAGTAGTCCAAATCCGTATATATTTTAGATTTGGGCCCACGTTGATGTTTTTATTTGCCAACGGGGTTGAACTTAGATAACATTTCTCACGTTTGTGAAGTCCATAAATTCACAAGGGAGCCTATGCTCAGTCTAAGGATCGTTAGACTTATTTGAGAGCTAAGATCAACTTAAACGATTTAATCAGATCTTGAGAATATTTTTGTCTATTGATCATTTGATCATGTATGAAGCATATGCATCTATACTTAGCTATTTTGGTAAGTATTCAAGCATTAACTTATTATCAGGTACGCATGCGCACTTGAGATGCGCATGGCATCTACGCACTTGTCTTCCGCGTGATGCGCACGACTTTTGCTCACGTGTCTTCCACATGATGCGCATGCATTAGCTTAGCGGTTGGTGGTTTTACATAATGACTTGGGTTTGGCACTTGTGCCTGGCGCATGCACACGTGTATTATACGTATGCGCAGCGCGGTTCTTGGGAGCAAACTTTTTGGCATGTGCGCACGTGGCACACGGCGCATGATGCACACTTATTTTGTGAAAGGTGTTGCCTTTGAGAAAAACCTCTGCTTTCAAAGACTCGTTTTAGTCAATTTCCAGAGTGCGCTTGCGCACTTGAGATGTGCACACCTATATGGGATGCATCCTAGAATTAGGGCAAACCCTATTTTTTGTGAAAACCATCAGTTTTCATCAGAAAAAACATTGTTTTCAATTAAGCCTGTGATTTGGATTTTTGATGAGCACATGCTCTGTTCTGGACCTTCGTCCATGTTTTTGAAGCCTACGCTTCGATTTTTGGGACACATGTACATGTTTGGACCTTCATCCATGTTTTTGAAGTCTATGCTTCCGTTTTTACGTTCTTCAACATATTTTATAGGAGCTTTCTCCCCAAGATCTTGGATCTTAGAATCAATCCTCTCATGAAAGCCTATACTTTGTAGAGAAAAGGATAAACCCTAAGATCTTTTGATCTTATTTATGGTGATAGGTCGAAATTATCAGGAAGCTTATGCTTCAAATAAAAGAGGCTTTTCTCTCTTGTAGCTTTTTACCTAGGATTTCTTGGAGAAGACTTAGAAGCAAATGTCTTGAGAACTCTTTCTCGGTTGATGATGATGCGCTCTCTCTCTCTCTCTCTGCGTGTATGAGGATTGAGATGGTATATATGTTGGAGATTTTCTCCTCTAGGACACACTTATTTATAGAAAGGAAGTAGTTAGGGTTTGTTCCCAACTATCAGATTTGAATTGATTTATTAATTCAGGGTGCATGCGCACCGTTAGAGTATAGATCCTAACATTTTTTTGTTAAGAAAGTTCTTACGGAAGATTTTCTTCAAAAAGAGCAAAAGCTCTATCAAAAGTGCATGCTTTAGAAGTGCGCTTGCGCACAATAGTGCAACGCTTTTGCATGTGCACATGTATTGCACGTAGCGTAGCGCTTGTACATTCGTAAGCACAGGTGCGCATCAGAGGTTCATGCCAACGTAGCGTAAGCACGAATCAGTAGCTTACGCTTCAAATTTCAATGTAGTCTACGTTACAAGCAAGGGGTGCACCTATTTTAGGTGGGAACAGATATTTTTAAATGAATTAACAATATATTTTCAAACTAAATCAGATGTAGATTATACTTTTATCCGAGTTTGATATTTTAGCCCGATGGAAAAGCCATATACATTTATATTCAGCGCTATCTACCATGGCTCGTGATTTACAAGCGATTTCGGTGCCTACAGCAGCGTTGAAAAGTAATTTTAGTACAGATGACAAGATATTGAGTGAGAAGAGATGCAATTTGGCGTATGATACCATGAAATGCATGATTTTCTCACAAGATTGGGCAACAACAGCATATAAGAAACAGAATTAAATAACTTTGGATTCGGATTATCTGCCAGAGGAGCTTACAGGATCGGAAGAGTCAAACTCCGAAGAAAGAAGCACAACCTGCAGTGAAGAATGGTGAGGACTAAGAGCAGGAGAAGAACAACATAGATCTGATACGCTCTCATTGAGCCTAGAATTGAGATGGATACGTAGACAGCTCGAGTGGGTCTGACCTCTAATTAAAAACAAATCGTATTATTTAGTTGTAAGTTGATTGATATTGATGAAAATTCTCGCTTATTATTTTAATTTTTAGTCTAATTATTTACTTTTTTATTATTGTATTTTTTTTAAATGTAAAATTAGCGGAGTCTTGAATCACAAATCGTCCATCGGTGAGACGAGCGGGTTCATCTGCTTCGACCCCCTGCTTCGACTTGTCACATCTCGCATGTCAAGTGAGTCGGCCAGCTCGCCTCACTCATTTGCCAGGCCGACTCGGAACCCAAACACTCCATTTTCCGTTTGTGAAAACGGTGTGCCCTCCATTTGTGGCAACGGTACGTCGTCAGATTACTTTCTCTCTCCTAATCCCAGCCGTCCATTCTCTCCCTCTATAAACCCCTCCTCTAAGATTTAACCCAATTCAATCCCCATTTCAAGCCCGCTTCTTTGATGGGCCAATGCCCATCAACTCGCCGTCTCAGATCTAAGCGCCGCTCGATGCCTCAACCCACCGCTGTCGCCGTCGACGTCACCGCCACCGTCAACGGCCGCTCCGCCGGCGGCTACGTGGCGCCCGATCGCACGCTCGATCTCCCTGACGAGATCCTCGCCGCGATCTTCCAATCCCTCGGCCCCAGCGATCGCAAACAGTGCTCGCTCGTCTGCAGGCGCTGGCTCGTCGTCGACGGCGAGAGCCGCCACCGCCTGTCCCTCGATGCTCGCTCTGCCCTTCTCGATTCGGTCTCGGCGATTTTCGACCGATTCAATTCGGTGACGAAGCTCGCTTTGAAGTGCGATCGCAAATCCGACAGTATAGGAGATGAGGCCCTCGATCTGATCTCGAAACGATGCCCTAATCTCACTCGATTGAAGCTTCGAGCTTGCAGAGAGATCACTGACCTAGGTATGGTTGCTCTCGCTTACAACTGTAGGAATCTAAAGAAGTTATCTTGTGGATCTTGTAATTTTGGCGCTAAAGGAATCGACGCTGTTGTCAAAAGTTGTTCCTTTTTGGAGGAGATTTCGATTAAGAGGCTTCAAGGGATTAACGGTGCTAACGAATTGGTTGGTGCTGGTGCTGGTGCCGCTGCGAAATCTCTTAGGTCTGTTTGCTTGAAGGAATTGTGCAATGCGCAGTGTTTCGGTCCGATGATTGCTGGAGCTTCGAATCTTAAAACATTAAAGGCTTTTAAGTGCGCAGGCGATTGGGATCATATTCTCTATGAGATGGCTGCGAATGTGCCAAGGATTGTTGAGATTCATCTCGAGAAGCTTCAGGTTACCGATCGTGCGCTGTTCTCGCCATCGTCTTTTTCTGAGCTCGAAGTTCTTCATCTTGTTAAGAACCCTGATTGCAGCGATTTAGGGTTGAGCTCCGTTGCTGAGAAATGCAGGCTTTTGAGGAAGTTGCATATTGATGGATGGAGGACGAATCGGATAGGTGATGATGGGCTTATGTCGGTGGCGAAACGATGCCCTAATCTTCAAGAATTGGTCTTGATTGGAGTTAATCCGACGGCTTTGAGCTTGGATCTTATAGCTAGTAAGTGTAAGAATCTAGAGCGACTAGCTTTGTGTGGCAGTGAAACTTTTGGGGATGCTGAGATTTATTGCATTGCTTCAAAGTGTATCGCTTTGAAGAAGCTGTGTATTAAAGGATGCCCGGTATCTGATCAAGGGATGGGGGCTCTTGCAGAAGGTTGCCCGAATTTGATAAAGGTGAAGGTCAAGAAGTGCGAAGGAGTTACTTCTGAATGGGCTGATTGGTTGAGGGCGAGTAGAGAATCTTTGAATGTTAACTTGGACTCTGTTGTCCACGTGGAGATTTTAGATGCTGCCCTAAGCGAGGACGGGGTGATAGAGAATGGAGTTGGGGATGAGATTTCTGGGCTTTTTGATCAAATTTCCGGGATAGATCTTCCATCGAGCAGCAGGTCATTACCTCGGAAGAATAGGGCAGGGTCCATGTCTGGTGGAAATTGCTTCCCCTTAATTTTCAGGAGACGGACCGATGTGAGAAGTAAAGGTGGTAACAGTAGCGGAAGCGCCAATTCGCATCACAGGTCAAAATAAAGAGCAACTCTTTCATTTATCGGAGGTTTTTTTTTCTGAAATATTAATAATTTAAAAATTAATTATTAAAATAGGAAGGTTAGATTTAAAATTATCAAAATAGGACGGTTTCGTCCCCCAACCCCAACCCCAGAATAGGGGGCGGGTTCCTAGAACCCGCCCCCTATACAGTAGTATAGAGGGCGGGTTTCCAGAACCCGCCAACCCGCCCCCTTTTTTTAAAATTTTTAATTTTAATTATATAATTATAATTATAATTATATAATTATAAATATAATTTTAATTATAAAATTATAATTATGATTATGATTATAATTATAATTATAATTATAATTATAATTCTTTTTAAAAAAATTTAAAACTAAATAAACGTAAAAAATATTTAAATAAAATAATAAAATTTCATTATATCAATATTTTTTACAGAATGAATCCGTCAAAATTTACGATACAAAAAAATCCTATCCGATTTCTATCTCGACGGTCAAATTGATAATATCAAAATGAATCCGTCAAATTTACAATATAAAAAAATCTTATCTGTTTGTAAAATGTAAATTCTATATCGACGGTCAAATTTATAATAACAAAATGAATCCGTCAAATTTATAATAACAAAATGAATCCGTCAAATTTATAATACAAAAAAATATGACCGGTGTACTTGTCACGATCTCGAAGGTCCCGCCCCTGATGACTGTCCTGGACATCTGGTCCTATAATGGCCTGGTTGTTTGCATAGGCTACATCTGCTGTGCCTTTGCTGAGGATCAGCATCCATTGTCATTCGATCTCGACGCACCTTAAGTCTTCCGGGCCTTATATTTTTTCCGGCGGTAATACAGTCTGTGTTTGTCTGTTGGCAGTATAATAGTGCCAATAGCGACTGTCCGGTATAGGATGAAATTTTAGATCGTATGCGTCTTGGTAATTGGAAACTGTATAGTAATGGGAAGCAAAATTGTAATGTGAGTTATGCTGCTCGCAGCAGCAATTGCGTGGGCACAAGGTAAATGTTGTTGCTGAAAAAGACCGCATGTACACGAAGAGAGCCCTTCATCTTTAAAGTTCACAGTATATTAATTCTCATTACTGTCCGTTACTTGAAACTCCGCCGTGTCAAACCTTTCGGATCTGTAGTATTGTGCTCTGTGCTCTCTTTTTCGAAATATATCTTCGTAATACGCGGTGAGCGGAGTCTCCATCGCCAAGGACTTTTCTCTTCTGTGCACAAAATAAGTATTCATCCGAAAAAAGGTTCGAACAATCAACCCCTGGATCGGTAAGTGTCTAACGCCTTTAAGGATCTCGTTGAAGCTTTCAGACATATTAGTCGTCATTAGTAGATATCTGCACCCATCATCATGTGCTTGTGACCACATGCGTACTGGATTCTCATCTAACCACGCTTTCGCGGCTTGACTCATCTCCCCAATTTTCGTCATGTATATATCGTGAACATTAGGGTCAGGCGTTTCACCGGCTTTGTACATTAGCTTATGTAGATCCGAATTTTTAAATTTTCTATCAAAATTTTGCCTGAAGTGCCGTAGGCAAAACTTATGTGGGATCGTCGGAAATACAGATCTCATTGCAGCTAGTATTTCCAGATGTCTATCAGATATGATGCATAAATCTGTTTTATCAATAACAGATGGGATATTTTTGAGTTGACGGAAAAACCATGACCAGGATGATGTATTTTCACCCTCGACAATAGAAAATTCCAATGGAAATATACCGTTATTAGCATCAACACCTGCAGCAATTAACAAGCAGCCTCTGTACTTACCGTATAGATACGTACCATCAACGCACAATACCGGCCGACAGTGTGTGAAACCAGCCGCACATGGACCAAAACACCAGAAAATTCTTTGAAACCTGACAGAGCTTTCGATGTCTGTTTCTGTGGTTTTTAACTGGTATACGGTCCCCGGATTTGATGCTCTCATGGCTTCCATAAAAGGGACTAGTGAGTTGTACGAGCTTTCCCAGTCCCCAAATATCTTGCATAAAGCCTTTCTACGAGCATCCCATGCCTTCACATATGAAATCTGAATTTTATGCTCTCCGCTAACCAAGAGCCGTATCTCTCGGGGAGTCATTGCCACATATGTACGGATTAGTGGCATGATTAGCGAGCAAATGTAAGATGAAATGCAATTCCGATGATCTTGTAACATAATAGAATTGATGCAAGTATGTTCTTGGTTGTATTTCGTGACCTTCCAAGGTTTGGCTCTTTTGGAACAACATGCATGCAATCTCCACTTACATTCAGGAGCTTTCGTACATACCACCGTATAGTACGTCTTATTTGACTCTTCGGTTTTAAATGTAACGTTTTGCTGAATAGACCACGACTTCAGCTTACAAATAAGATCTCCTTTTTCCTGAAACAAATCCCTGACACTGACGCAATCTTCGCTTGCTGCTGTCGCGTCCAAATAGGGTGCCGTATTTACTTCTGCCATGGCTAAGTCTATCCAACTATCATCTTCCAGCGGATCGAGGCCGGGATCTTCTAGCTCGACAAAATCATTATTCGTAACCATACCATGAAAGAATGCTACCTCATTCAATCCAGCGGTATATTCCACGCTATCCTCCCCCTGATGATCTTCACCGATTTCATCATCATCACTGCCACACATATCAATGTCACCCGTAGCAACATAAGGCTCAGGTGCAATATATGATGGTTGTGGTCGGTGTAATGTGGATGGTTCGGGGTGAGAAGACCGGAAAGATGTGGACGGACATGCTTGGAATACGCTACTTGGATCGTGTTGGAATGATGCGGAGGTGTGGGAAAATCTGCGTTTAGTATATAAATTGTTATTATAATATTATTCCTTAATATTTTCGTAAATAAATCATCACTTGTTTCAGATTTATTTACCTGTGGAAGGTTGTGTATGGTAATCCTTGTTGTTCTTCTGGGGTGCATGTAACTGCAGCAGTCGACTGGAAGAACCTGGATTTATGGATTTATAAAATGTTTGAATATTAGTATCTTGGTATTACTAAAATGTTTGAATATGAATTTATAAAATGTTTACCCATGAGTTTGAAGGTTTGAATAATATTGTGTATAGTCATATCCACCGAGACTGACGATATCATCGTTAACCATGTGACCGTACTCCCAGGAACTATCTCCAACATTACCATCAAAATTACCCGTTGGAGGGGCATCTTATACTTCCAATTGCTCCTTCTGAACCAAAAGTTCAAAAGAATGCTGGGTGTTTGACAGACCAAAATCTATCATCGAAGATATTGATGCATCGTTTATAATTTCAACCAATACATTTTCACTAAACATAGGCCATATACAACTTAAGTTAACCCTAATTTCACGGGGATTGTATTTCGTGATTTTGAACACTTTATTCTCTAGTTCATTATAAGTCGTTGATGGTTCTAATCGCATGATTCTTGCGGACCCGCCCATATACTCGGAACCTTGTGCACTTGTGATAATCCGGCCATCGTATTTACATACAACAAATAAACTTGAACTTGCCATAATCTGCATCAAACAATATCAAGCCAACAATAAAAAAAGCGTTAACAACTTCATACAATCACAGTCAAACCATGCACAATCATACCTAGAGCTATGGTCTTCAAAGTCCACTAGACTGCTCCTAACTGTTCCAAAGTGACAAGTTGTGAGATAACCCTCAAATCGCCTCTTCACTGCCAATTGTGGCCAGGTAAGCACAAATGAGAAAAGGAGGGATCCGCTCACGAATCACCGTGAGACGGGCCTTTTAAAGTTACATATCTCACTTGTTTAGCCTAGGCACCACAAAGTCAAGTTTAGATAAACGATCGAATGCCTACAACCTTCCTCTGTCCTATTGAGCACGACAGTCCTTAGTTGGCCGAGTCTAGATATTTTTTAATTAAACTCGAGGGTAATGCGTATGCTGTTAGTGATTTTTGGGGTCTTAGGAAGGGTGATGAAATCCCCATCCAATCTGAATTGGTGTTATAGCCCCTTAAAGTCCGTATTATTTATGCAAAACAGTAATAAACATAAATCGAAAACACTTGCAAACAACTTATTTGGCGGCGGCGCAAAGAATCCTGCACAAAAACAGTTATATTGGAGAGAGAAAGAGAGTTTGCGCAAAGAATCCTGCACAAAAACAGTTATATTTTTTATGTTGTGTTGAAACAAACATTTTATAATACAAAATAATAAATATTGTGTATAGGATAGAGCGTAAGTGGATAGTTGTGTGTTGGAATATAATGGAATTCTAAGCAAATTGAAATCGGATGTTCTAAGCATTAGAAACAAGACTTTGTTTCTTTTGATTTTTTGATTCTTTGGATAGCATAAATATTGTGCATAGGATAGACCTATTTTTTGATTTTTGATTTTTGAAATCTGATAGAGCGTAAGTACATATAGAAAATATAATGGATGTTATTATTCGTAATTGGATATTCTTGACCAAATTGAAATCGGTTGTGTGTTGGAATTGTAAGCATTAGAAACAAGACTAATAGTTTCTTTTGATTTTTGATTTTTTTAGTTTTTAGATTCTGAGCTCATTTAAGTTAGATGCATTGCCAAATTTTAATTTGCCACAAAAGGTTTTTAATAGCACACGACAAAAAAACTAAACTGATGTGACACGAACGACTTCAAAATCTATATTTGTTGCAGCTACATTTCTTAGCAAAATTATCTTCTCTCCATCAAAATCTCCAGCAAAGTGACTTCAAAATCTTGTATCTGTTTTGAATAATTAGTGGGTTCAAAATCTTGTATAATGTTGAGTATCTGAAGGGAAAAGGAGTCATAAAAAAATCTTGAATATGATGGTTTTGATATGTATGTTTGCTTACATCCTTTTCTTCATTTAGAATTAGTGAAAGCATGAATATGGTAGTTTTTATATTAATTTTTTTTTTTGCAGCAGAACATTGAATATCAAAAATTGTTCTGGAAGAAAAGGAATCATAAAACAAATACTTTGTGAACTGTTTTCGAAGTCTATATTTGTTGATCTTTCTCTCAAGGATCCTGGTATATATAATTGGGAAGATGCTAGAAAAGATTAGCTTACCTCCAATACTTTGTGAACTGTTCCGTCTTGATCCTATCCAGCAGCTCCTCCTTCTAGACTATGGTACTGAACTTGACCTTCTTCCTGGACTCCACACTTACACAAAATAAGTTGTGTATAGGATAGAGCGTAAATGGATGTTGAGTTGTATAGCAGAGAGTAAGTTGTATAGGATAGAGCGTAAATGGATGGTGAGTTGTATAGCAGAGAGCTATTTATAGGATATGAGGACGGGCTAATTATTGAAGAGAGCGGGTTCTAATAACCCGCCCTCTTCCTTCTGCAGACGACAAAAATGATGGGACAACACACAGACAAAAAAGATGTGATACATATAATTATTGAAGAGGGCGGGTTTTAATAACCCGCCCTCTTCCTTCTGACAAATGATGGGACAACAAAAAAAATGATGTGACATATCATATAATTATTGAAGAGGGCGGGATCTAATAACCCGCCCTCTTTAATAACACACGACAACAGACAACACATTTTTAAAAAAATATATAAAAACTAAACTGATTTGACAATGATTTGACACTACAGAAATATAATTATTGAAGAGGGCGGATTATTAGAACCCGCCCTCTTCCTTCTGCAAACGGACAACAGACAAACAATGATGGGAACAGAAAAAAGAAACTGATGTGACACAACGTAATATAATATAATTATTGAAGAGGGCGGGTTTTAATAACCCGCCCTCTTTGTTTTAATAAACAGAATATTAAAAATATAATTTAAAACCCGCCCTCTTTGTTTTAATAAACAGAATATTAAAAATATATGAAAAACTGATTTGACACCACAAACTTAATTATTGAAAAGGGCGGGTTCCTGGAACCCGCCATCTTCTAGTGATTTGACAATAGAAAAACTGATTTGGCAATACTGATGTATCGTTAAAGAGGGCGGGTTCCAGGAACCCGCCCTCCTTTCCCTATAAAACCCATCCCCCTCCAGTGTGCCTTCTCGTATCTAAAATTAACTCACCCCCCTCAAATTAACTCTGTCTCTTCTCGTATCTAAAATCGTCTCAATGGAGAATCAACCATTCGACAAATCTCTGCTCGTTCATCAAAACGAACACAGATCTTTTAATATATTACACGGAGAGTAAATATTCTAAACTTAGTAATTTTTTTTAATTACCCATTTCTTTAAATTCTAATAGTTGAAAATAACATTATTTAATTTTGCAGGATGGAGATAATCTCACCGTCGTCATCCATAGTTCAGACAAATGGATAGTTACCGACCAACGAATAACCCAGCGGTTTCGACGGGCCGGATTTTATGAAGCATCATTGTTTCGTCACATCCAAATCGACTACGCCCTCGTTACCTCTCTAGTTGAGCGCTGGAGAAAAGAGACCCACACTTTTCATCTAAGATGGGGTGATGCCACTATCACACTCTAGGATATTGGCCTTTTACTCGGTTTACGGGTCAATGGGTTTGGATTGGTCGGAGGAAAAAATTGTTGGTCCAGATACCGACCACCCATACCGGGATACATATGCCGAGTCTGTTCTCGGACAGGTAAAAAAATTCATTTTAATTCCCCTCTTTAGTGTACCTATTGCATGTTGTACATTATTTCTAGCTTTAATATTTCACAAAAAATGCTAATATCAGGCACCAGGAGGCTACAGTAAGGGGTATAAGATCAGTTTAAACTGGCTAAAAGATACATTTAGTAATATCTCTGATGAAGCCACCGATGAAGTCTTGGATAGACATACACGTGCCTACATTCTGTACATGATCGGTTCTTAATTGATACCGGACCAATCAGCAACGCATGTCCATCCGTTATATCTTGGCTTCCTTACGGGTTTTGATGCGTGTGGTCAATATGCTTGGGGAGCAGGGGTCATGGCCTTTCTTTATAAGGAACTCGATAAAGCATGTGCTCCAACGAAGAATAAAATTTGTGGATGCATTACATTACTTCAGGTAAATTCCTTATTTTTCACAGCTAGAAATTTGCAAAATTGTAATATTGGTTTTCTCTCTTATCATCTGAAACTTTATTTATAGATCTGGTCATGAGAGCATATGTATATAGGAAGACCGGATCGAGTTAAAATAACTGGCTTGGATACCCCTGGAAAGCCGCTCGGCTGTTGGTGGAATGGAAAGAAAGCGTATAAGGCTTCTCGTCGAGTACTTAGGTACTATAGAGATGAGTTGGATCGCATGGAGGCGACTCAGGTAACCATAACTTAGGTAATTAAGTTTGTTTTAAAATTTTGAAATACCTTCATCACAATTTTTGTACTATGTTATTTGCGCAGTTCATGTGGACGCCTTATACAGCAGATCGTCTGCAAAGATTACCCGGCATCTGTATCGAAGGAGAGCCGGTTTGGCGGGCTCGATGCCCACTCCTCTGCATTAATGTCGTTGTCATTCACCTCCCGGACCGGGTGTTGCGACAGTTTGATAGATCGCAACATATTCCTGTCCCGCCGCCTTCGCCTATCACAATAGAGGGAGACATGTGAGGAGGAAAGGCGGAGCGTGATTGGAGGGAGCATCATCATCAATATTTGCTGAGATGGGAGGATAGACAGCGTAATATTGCCTTACAGCAAATAGGTGACCAAACAGCCACCGACGCTACCAAAGCATATCTACAGTGGTATAAGCGTGTCACCATAAGATATCTTTCTGCTCCCCCTAACAACTTCCCAAATATCTCGTGGTACGAGCCTAGAGGCCACATAGAACGAGATTTGGTAAGTTGAATTCTTTATATTATATTACTTTTTAACATCCGGCGGTATGAGTCAATACTTATTTCTTATTTCTAATGTAACGACAGGCTCGTGGGTTGCATCTCGTACAAACAATGGTGCAGGAACCATACCCGACTGATACTGGTCCGGCAACTCAGGCTCTATTTTCAAGTGCAGACCAATTAATTGGTGGTGTATTCGGTTCATATAATATTTCTCAATATTTATCGCCGGCACCAGAGCAGCAGTATCAGCCGGCACCGGAGCCGCAGCATGAGCCGGCACCAGAGCCGCAGCATCACGGAGATCCAGCGCAGCAGGATCAGTGATTTGGATCACCATACCGTCAGCAGCAACCCTGGCATACCGGACAAGCGCAACAACACCAGTTTTGGGGGTCAGGTTTTGCAGAACAGCCGTCTTGGGGGTCAGGTTTTGCACAACAACAGCAATCTTGGGGGTCAGGATTTACGCAGCCATGGGGCCAAAGTTTTGTGCAACAGCAACCGCATGAAATCGGGACAGGTTCTTCGCTACAACTGCCCAGTTGGGACACGGATTTATCGTCCTACATGCAGTTGTTAGGAGGCAGCACATATCCGACACATGTCCCACATTCAGGTTCAGGATTTGCGGAACAACAGCCTGTCCAAGACGCTGCTGAAGCCGAAGCCGAAGCTGAAGCCGAAGCAGAAGAGCAGACGCCGCCGCCGTCGCCATCTACCCAAGAAACAGGTGGGTCCTCCAGTCATCCTAGGAGGCATATGCTTATGTCAAGCCTCCTCAGATTTCATAAGGAAAAGGGAAAAGGAAAACGATAGAATTTACATTTTATGAACAGATAGGATTTTTTTATATTGTAAATTTGACGGATTCATTTTGATATTATCAATTTGACCGTCAAGATAGAAATCGGATAGGATTTTTTTGTATTGTAAATTTTGACGGATTCATTCTGTAAAAAACATTGATATAATGAAATTTTATTATTTTATTTAAATATTTTTTTACGTTTATTTAGTTTTAAATTTTTTTTAAAAGAATTATAATTATGATTATAATTATAATTATAATCATAATCATAATTTTAATTTTATAATTAAAATTATATTTATAATTATATAATTAAAATTATATTTATATAATTAATAATTAAAATTAAAAATTAAAAAAAAAAAGGGGCGGGTTCTGGGAACCCGCCCTCTATACTATTGTATAGGGGGCGGGTTCTAGAAAACCGTCCCCTATTCTGGGGTGGTGGGGAGGGGCGAAACCGTCCTATTTTCATAATTTTAAATCTAACCCTTCTATTTTAATAATTAATTTTTAAATTATTAATATTTCAAAAAAAAAAAACTTTATCTGATTGATTTGTCTTTAATTCTTGTCACATGTTAAACAGCGACTTATGTTTTAAATCCAGTAGGGATATTGTGCATGGAATGAATTGGTGGTTTTACCGTTTGAATTTGCAAACCATAAATAATATCTCTCTTCCGCACACAGGATCACTTGCTGCGCAATTTATAATGATATGTTTTTTTCATGGAAATAATACATTGCATTCATCTTGTATAGAAAATATGAAGTTCTTGTTTAGCGGTATGAAGTAGAAATATGTATTGGTCACGCATTATATGTGTTGCATTAGCATGGAGATTTATGATTGCCGATTTTTTTTTCCACCTCCGGAAACAACTGAACCACTATATGGAAGGACAATCATCATGTTGTGATTGACCACATTTAACTGCAAAGGATGCAAATCACAAAATTGTTGTATAAACTTCCTTGCTCAAGCATAGCTAACCATTGCCTTATCATTTACTTTAACCTGGGGGTAAACATCCACGCGAAGCGGGGGATTTTTAGAAAATCAGATTAAGTTTTACCAAATATCGATTTTAGCATTTATAAGATAAATATTATAGAAACTAAATACCAAAAAATTTCTTGAATGTAAAAATAGACAAAATCGCAGGTTCCTTTATTTTTCTTTTGCTTTTAAATTTTGTAGCTTTCAACTTGTGTGATGACAGAAGATATGCTATTTATTTGGAAAAATTTTATAACCCAAACATTTGCGGTAGTTATTAAGGCAATGCTACATTTATGGTATATATTTTTTACACCATGGAGAAAAAGTGAAGCTTCATAGTATTTGTTTGCCATAATTAAATTTCATGGATTGTAAACAATGATCCATGGTACTTATTTGAAAAATCTTGAAAGTTCATGGTATTTTATTTGAAAAACCTTGGAAGTTCATGGTTAATAAACAATGATCCAAGGATTGCCATAATTGCCCTCAAGATTTGGGTATAACCACATGTTCACCGGCATAGACTAAATCTCCACAATATGAAGGGCAAAATGGGTATCCAAAAGGTTTGTCCATAGCTAAATTCAATGTTGTAAAGAATGGATTTGGAGTTTATTCGGTTGGCCGGCGAATAAAGAATATCTGGTTAATTCGATGAATATCCGGTTTATTCATATGATGCAGCGATCAATATTTTCATATAAATATTACAAATAAAAAAATAAAAAATATAGAAAACTAATATACCCGTCGCCTAATAGTAAGACGTCCAAACTAAATCGAAAAATTGTGGGTTGGAGTATCAGTTGAGAAAGAAGTACGAGAGAGTGTTTGTTGTATAATAAGTGTGGGTCCCATTTGTCTTTTTAATTAAGTCGTGGATCATGCACTTAATATTTTAGTTGTGGGTTTTTTGGTTTTGGGCCTAATGGGCCAATTCGACATAATATTCGTGTAATTCACCTGAATATATTTTGTGTAGCAATATTCATTTTGACCGTATATTTGACTGAATATTGCAGTATTTGTTCGTTTTGCCACCGAATCCGAATATTTCGTTTCTTTTTAACATTGGCAAAATTTACTTGTTTGTTCACACCACCAAACCATATTCTCCAAAATACCAAAATAGTCCAAATTTCATGCAAGAGAGAATAGTCAAAAGGAAAGGGATAAAATATGAAATCTCAAACTTTCACATCTTCACTCCACTTTCTTGCAGTATAAAGAAAGATTGTCTGCTCAAGTGCTTTAATCATCTTCAAGTTATTTACGCCTTCCTGAGATAACATGAAGTTGCACAGACACAGATAGGAGATACAGGGATACAAACACGACATGATGCGACACAACCACAAGGCAAAATCTCAAAATATAGGATTTGGGAACGGGATTATACATTTTTTGTGTGCATGTGTAAATTTATAAGAAAAAGCCAACTCATTTTAGCGAAAACAATATAATTTCAACAATTTCCAAACTATTTTTAACATAATTCTGCAGTGCTCCTTGTATACTTTTACGTTAATTCTTTCATGAAATTACTATAATTTCATTTATAAGTTATATATAATCTATTGACATGGGAAGTTCTTGTTTGCCAGCATCAAGTTTCAAATACACAGTAATCATACCTAATTCACCTGCTGGAGTGTAGACCCCCCCCCCTCCCCCGCCCCCCCCTCTCTCCCAAAGTTGTTTAGTACAAAATTTTGCAACAATAATGTGAACAACAGTAACCATGCTTTTGTTGGCCGTGTTTGATTGCAAAGGATACAAATCTCAACAACTATATCACATGTTTGAAATAATGTTGATTCTGCATTGATTTATCATTTTTTTAAAAACAGTTATCTTCATATTGTAGAACTCTGTTGCTTAACTGGTTTCAGTACATTTAGGTGCATTGATAAACTGCATGCAGCCATCAAAAGATCAAATCATGATCGACTTCGATTTTTTTAAGTCCAGTTAAATTCAAGTGTTTCAACTATGTTGGGACCTGGGAATATTTGACATTTAAGTTTTATTTGAGTCTACAAAATCTTTTAATTGGCGCTCCCGTTAAAGCTGTTTTTTTTATATATTAGCAAACGGATGTCATGGAGAGCTTTCCTGATTTATTGGAAAGTTAGTCAAAAGTTGAAATGTATGTATTTGGAAAGAGAAAACGGGCCCAGAAGGTCCCTGCGGGTCCAAAACAGCAGTGGACTTTCACATGGTCCAGTAGGGTTCAGGGACCTAACTGTAAGGCCTTGTGAGACACCACTGCAGTTTGGGCCTGCAGGCCTCGTTTCCTCATTTGTATATCTTAATCCTGAGAAAAATGGTTTATCCTGCAGTTTGGGCCGGCAGGCCCTGTTCCCATAAGCCCTTGTGAAAGGCCACCGCAGTTTGGGCCTGCAGCCCCGTTTCCTCATTTGTATATCTTAATTCTGAGAAAAATGGTTATCCTGCATTGTTTATGCTATTTGAGAGTATATGGTGATTATTTTCACCTTTTCATTTTCCATATATAATCACGGTAGTTCTATTTGTTCATGTATTGAGTGGAACGCCGTATTCTAATAGATAAATTAGTACATTCTTAGATGCATTAGGATTGGCTTTTACTTTCTTCGGAAGTGTAATTAGCCGAGATGGTAGGAATCTCTCTGCCGTTAGCGTTGTAGCCAAATTTTGGTGCAAACAGTTATCTTTTCCCTTTTGTTTCTCTGTGCACACATGTGTATGTTCATATTTCATGTATTCGGTGATATGATCTTTTTATCAGTTTTTGTGAACGCAGTGGTTTTCTGACAATTCAATGCAGATCCAGATGACACCGTACATCTTCCCTATGTGTTTTTGCTGCATTCGTCTAAATCTGGTTGTTTTCGGTTTGATCATTTCGTGATGATGCTCGATATCGGTGATCTCCCAGATCATGACACGTGGCAGATGACGTGTCCCGAAGCTTACAAGAAAGGACCTGCAGTGGCCGACCAGACCACTCATATGCCCGTCCTACAAACAACCGCTGGCTCACCTTTGAGCTCCCTGCACAATTGGCCTCCTCGGCCCCCTCAGCTCGCCTCCAGGCTATCACAGAACCAAGATAGCTCGGCTTTCCGCTCGGTTCCAAGCCTTCTGCCGAGCTCATCTTCCTCGGTCCCATCGACCGACCAACGACATCGATCGCAGGTGCATCCGCCTTATCTCCGCATATCTTGCCATGCGCGAGATATCCGCCGGCCACGATCCCGCGTTCCACGCCATCACGATCCCATTAACAAGTCTGTCTCGCCATTAATGGGAGATCCCGCCTATCACGCGGGTGTGACGTCGGGGGCGTAACGGCCGGCGTGATTCTCGCACCTGCCTGCCTGTTGCCACCACTACATAAACCCATCTTTCAGGCGACTGAAATAAGCAATTCCTTCCTCACTAAGCCGTTACTCTGCTCGACTTGCACCACTAACTTGATCGTCGGAGGGTCCTCGGTGGTACAACCACCCTGGGACTTCCTTACAGGTAGCCCGGCTCAACCTCAAAACCACAGCCCATTGAGATCCACACGCTTCAGGAGTCAACCTCCAACTCAAATCTCAGCCGTCTATCATCGCCAACAGAAGATCAACGGAAGGTAACATCTTGACGTGATATGGCACGCGTCAGCTGGCGCCGTCTGTAGGAATTCTTGATTCCACTAAGACAAAAGTTCATCTTCTGATCTCAACGCAATGGCGAGCGACCATAACGATGATCCAAGCACTAGTCGTCGCCTCCCCCACAACGGAGGTGCGGACGAATCTCCTCCCCCTAACGCTATCAACTCTCTAGCCGCCCGGATAGATCAACCCGCGTCCGTCGTAGATGCGCTCGTCCGTGTCCAAACGGCGAGCCAAGCTCCCCAGGCCGTCGGTCCCCCTCCGCAGGACTGGGACCCCTACAGAGGGAGAGATGGCTCCGCCCATGCAGGCACGATCGACCAACGCCTCGTTGTCTCCAATAGCCGCAGGTCCCCGGGCCGACATATTCAATGACCCGGTAGGCACCGCATAGCTTGACTCCGAGAGCTTCACCCCGAGTCTCGTCGCACCTCTGTCCCTCCCGGGACGGTGGCGGTCAGCTCGCCTGCTCCCAGGCATGACCGGCACCACCTCCCTCGACGAGGTCGCGCACGCGAGACTTGCCACGACAGCTCAAAAACGATCTCGCCAGGAGACCTAACGAACCTCCTCGAGAGGAACCGGGGCTCATCAGAAATCATGGACATGTCGGTGGGGGGTACGTCGAGTAATTACGAGACTCAGCACCCCACGCCGACCGCAGAGGCCAACAGCCGTCCGAGGAAGAAGGCCAGGGAGACCGAGCCGATTATTTTCGACGACGGGGACCTCCACGGCATATCCCTACCCTATAATGACCCTTTGGTGATTACGGCTCGGGTCCACCAATATGAGGTGCATAGGATACTGGTCGACTCGGGAAGCTCGGCGGACATTCTCTTCTACGACTGCTTTCCGCGTGTGGGGCTCACCCCAGCAGACCTGGGGCCGACCTCCTACGTCCTTTCAGGATTCACCAACCACTCTATCCCAGCGGAGGGGTAATCACTCTGCGGTTTAACGTCGGAGAGGCCGGTCATACGCGAACAGTGCCTGTGGAATTCATCGTAGCGAGAATCCCATCGGCCTACAATATCCTCCTCGGCTACCCAACGCTGAACTCCCTCCGGGCCCAGATATCGACCTGCCACCTGGCGATGAAGTTCCCTCTCGATCAGGGCGGGATAGGTCGCTCCTATGGAGACCAGCGGATTGCAAAGGTTTGCTTTACCGCAACATCTTCATCTGGGCGGCCAACCGACAATTTCGAAGGTGAAGGTGACATCAGGGGTTCCCTGGACACTCGAGATGAGCAAAATGAGGTCCGAGGGACCCCGGTGGAGCCATTGACAGAGGTCCCCCTCGTAGAAGGGGACGACGAAAAAATCGTTCGTATCGGGTCGCTCTTGACAGGAACTCAGCGAGATGATCTGGTTCATTTCCTCAGAAACAAGTCCGATATGTTCGCCTGGGCGCCTGCTGACATGCTTGGGATCGACCCCAAAATCATATCTCACAAGCTCGGGGTAGATCCTACGGCTCGACCCGTCAGGCAGAAAAAGCGAAACTTCGCCCCGGTCAAACAGAAAGCTATTGAGGACGAAGTAGATCGGCTCCTCGCCGCCAACTTCATTCGGAATGTGTCCTATTCGGAGTGGCTGGCGAAGGTAGTTCTGGTCAAGAAGTCGAGCGGGAAATGGCGCATGTGCGTCGACTTCACCGACCTTAATAAGGCATGTCCCAAAGACAACTTTCCCCTCCCTCGAATAGATCAGCTCGTCGACATCTCGGCAGGCCACGAGCTATTGAGCTTCATGGATGCCTTTTCCGGCTACAATCAGATCCGTATGAATCGAACCCACGACCACGACAGCTAAAAACGACCTCATCAGGAGACCTAAGGAACCTCATCAAAAGGAACTGGGGCTCATCATAAATCATGGTCATGTCGGCAGGGGGTACGTCGAGTACTTACAAGACTCGGCACCCCACGCCGACCGCAGAGGCCAACAACCGTCCGAGGAAGAAGGCCAGGGAGACCGAGCCGATCATTTTCGATGACGGGGGCCTCCACGGCATATCCCTGCCCCACAATGACCCTCTGGTGATCACGGCTCGGGTCCACCAATACGAGGTGCACAGGATACTGGTCGACTCGGGAAGTTCGGCGTACATTCTCTTCTACGACTGCTTTCTACGCATGAGGCTCACCCCAACAGACCTGAGGCCGACCTCCCACATCCTGTCAGGATTCACCAACCACTCCATCCCGGCGGAAGGGGTAATCACTTTGCGGTTTAACGTCGGAGAGGCCGGTCGTACGCGAACAGTGCCTGTGGAATTCATCATAGCGAGAATCCCATCGGCCTACAATATCCTCCTCGACCGCCCAATTCTGAACTCCCTCCGGACCCAGATATCGACCTACCATCTGACAATGAAGTTCCCTCTCGATCAGGGCAGGATAGGTCGGGCCTATGGAGACCAACGGATTGCAACGGTTTGCTTCACTGCAACATCTTCATCTGGGCGGCCAACCGACGATGTCAAAGGTGAAGGTGACATCAGGGGTTCCCTGGACACTCGAGATGAGCAAAACGAGGTCCGAGGGACCCCGGTGGAGCCATTGACAGAGGTCCCCCTCGTAGAAGGGACGACGAAAAATCGTTCAGATCGGGTCACTCTTGACAGGAACTCAGCGAGATGATCTGGTTCATTTCCTCAGAAACAACTCCGATGTGTTTGCCTGGGTGCCTGCTGACATGCCTGGGATCGACCCCAAAATCATATCTCACAAGCTCGAGGTAGATCCTATGGCCCGACCTGTCAGGCAGAAAAAGCGAAGATTCGCCCCGGCCTAACGGAAGGCTATTAAGGACGAAGTAGACCGGCTCCTCGCCGCCAACTTCATTCGGAATATGCCCTATTCGGAGTAGCTAGCGAACGTAGTTCTGGTCAAGAAGTCGAGCGGGAAATGGCGCATGTGCGTCGACTTCACCAACCTCAACAAGGCCTGCCCCAAAGACAACTTTTCCCTCCCTCGAATAGATCAGCTCGTCGACAGCTCGGCAGGCCACGAGCTATTGAGCTTCATGGATGCCTTTTCTGGCTACAATCAGATCCGTATGAATCCGGCAGACGAAGATCTTACCGCATTCACAACGGACCGGGGGGTGTACTGCTACAAGGTGATGCCCTTCGGCCTCTAGAACGCCGAAGCTACGTACCAACGATTGGTTAACCGCATGTTCAAACCGCAGATCGGCAGGAACATGGAAGTTTACGTCGACGATATGCTCGTCAAATCCATCTCGTCGGTCGACCACGCCAAGGACCTGGGCAAGGCCTTCGAAGTGCTCCGCAAGTTCAAGATGAAACTGAATCCCGCCAAGTGCGCATTCGGAGTCACCAAGGGAAAGTTCCTCGGTTTCATGGTCACCGACCGCAGAATCGAAGCTAACCCGGAGCAAATCGACACTATCCTCAACATGGCCGCGCCGAAGACCAACGTCGAGATCATGGGACTTACGGGGCGAGTAGCCGCTCTGAGCCATTTTATGTCAAGGTCTGGGGAGAAGTGCCTCCCGTTCTTCAAAGCTCTAAGGAAGATCCCGAGGTTCGAGCGATCAGAGGAGTGCCAGACCACCTTTGACCAATTGAAGAGGCACCTAGCGACGCCACTACTGCTCACCTGACCAGTTGAAGGAGACGAGCTATCACTGTATCTGGCGGTGTCCGACCAAGCAGCAGGCTCGGTGTTCGTCCGAGAGGTCGACGGCGTGCAGAAGCCGGTGTACTACGTGAGCCACGTCTTCAAAGACACAGAAACGAGGTATCCAGCCATAGAAAAGATTGTCTTGGCACTCGTTGTGGCCTCAAGGAAGCTACGGCACTGCTTCCAGGTGCACACCATCCTCGTTCTTACCGAGCGCCCACTAGGGGCTATTTGAGCTTCATAGATGCCTTTTCCGGCTACAATCAGATCCGTATGAATCCGGCAGACGAAGATCTTACCGCATTCACAACGGACCGGGGGATATACTGCTACAAGGTGATGCCCTTTGGCCTCAAGAACGCCGGATCTACGTACCAATGATTGGTTAACCGCATGTTTAAACCGCAGATCGACAGGAACATGGAAGTTTACGTCGACGATATGCTCGTCAAATCCATCTCGTCGGTCGACAACGCCAAGGACCTGGGCGAGGCCTTCGAAGTGCTCCACAAGTTCAAAATGAAACTGAACCCCGCCAAGTGCGCATTCGGAGTCACCGGGGGAAAGTTCCTCGGTTTCATGGTCACCCACCGCGGAATCAAAGCTAACCCAGAGAAAATTGACGCTATCCTCAACATGGCCGCGTCCAAGACCAACGTCGAGCTCATGGGACTTACGGGGCAATGTTCATAGCATAATATTGCATTTTATATTCCCCATTCTCATGCATTTTACAATAAAAACAGGTGCTTTTGACCCATGTCTGCTATATAGTACAGGTTACAGGTTCTTGGAGCGAAAACAGTGAAAAAGATAAAAGACGATACAAAAGAAGGACTTTTGACCAACAAATAGGAGGATCTTAGTCAAGCCTAGACGAAGAACAGTTCACAATCAACAAGGCAATGAAGGTCCAAAATGTCAAGGCAAATGGTTAAAAGATCACTACAAGTTTTCACTAAAGATCTGGAACTAATGTAGAAGCCCAATTGATAAAAGAACCAAAGAACCAGAAGCCCAAAAAGACCCAGAACATAACCCAAAAGTTTCAGCATCCAATCCTTCTAAAGGGCCGCGGAACCGCGGCCCAAGCCCGCCATTGCCGCGGTTCCGCGGCCGTATAATGCCCGTACTTCGAGAAAATTTTACCAAAATGCTTTGGCGGCTCTGAAAAGATTTCCTAAGGGTAGTTTTGTAATTTCAGACATGCGGATCAATTGTAAACCTAGGGTTTCTATGTCCTATAAATAGAACCCAAACCCTTGTATTTTCCTATGCCTCTATTCATCAATAAAATTCTGTTTTCTTTGAAGTTTGGAGCGCATCAATCGTAAGTAGGTTATTTTTCTTGCCCTAGTTCTAGTTTTTTATATATCTGCCTTAGGTAAATTCTTTACTTGCCCTAGTTTAATTTAGTTTAGAATTTTATTAATTTGCAATAGATGTTTCTTCTCTTTAATAAAAACAAAACAAAAATTATGTCTTTCTTAATCCCCTCAATGAGCGAGTAGTTTCCTCGCTTGTTAGGGTTAGGAATAGGGAAGGGTTTGAGAGATAAAGATCTCTCATATCTTTTCTTTGCCACTCTTTTATGAACATTAGAACTCCATGCATACCTTCTTATTCCGCTCCCTACGGCACTCTACCCTCGAGGTAACAGTGATACCGTAGTCTAAAGGCCCGGATTTTAAGGTTTTCTATAGAGGTTGGGGTAAAGATTAAGAAAGGAAGGATAAGGATCTAGAGGAAGAATCATCTTCCCAATCATCCTAATCCCTTTTATTAATATTTACCATAACACTAATATGATATATTTAATTAAAGGCATTGGAAAGAGGTGTAGATCTTTGTTTACCAAATTTTCCCTAAACCTAATCCTAGCAAGTTTCTAATCCTAGTATAACACAACTTCAATTTTTAGGTTTAATTATAAGACCAAACACTATTTAGAATTAGCTCGTAAGAACTTTAAGGAGATTTACAATATCCCTGTGGACCGATCCGTATTCACCGGCTAGCTTCGTGCGACGCCGTTCTTGATTGCGGTAAATATTTTTGATCGACAAAACCTCTCTAAATCAAATGGCGCCGTTGCCGGGGATGACGTAAAATTTCCTTTTTGTAATTTCGGGTTAATATAAAAGATAAAAAACCATAAAAATTTGAAAGAAAGAAAAAATCAAAAAAAAAATTCTATAATCTTTTATTGTTTGAAGGGTTTCCTTTGTGAATCATTGCAAGATTGACGGATCTGAAACAACACAGAAGGCTAATCAGAAAAGGGTACATCGGAAAAGAGGGAGATTGACATAACAGAGCCATACAAATTTTTTAGAGCCCCGATCCCGCAGCCCAACCGCGAAACCGCGGCCTTGACACGCCTAAAACCGCGGAACCGCGGTCGTTTTGAGTCTTCAGCGTGCGAAATTTTGTGGTTTGTTTCCTCATTCTTCCCTCTGCAAATCCCCATATATCTTCTGTCAAATCTTCTGCAGGATTCTTTGCGCTAAAAATTTTCTTCCCCCTTCCAATAATTGATTTTCTGCAGGATTCTTTGTGCCGCGCTAAAAAATAATTGATTGTAAGTGATTTACTGCTTTGCATATTTTAATCTGACTTTAAGCGGCTATTGACCAATTCAAATTGGGTGGGGATTTCATTACCCTTCGCAGGACCCCAGAAATCACTTAAAGCATTTGCATTGACCACTCTTAATTAAAAAATACTAGACTCAGCCCTAAGGACGTCGCGCTCAATAGGACAGAGGACTAGTATAGGCATCGGCCGTTTATCCTAATCTGACTTTGCGGTGCCTAGGCAAGTGTGTCAAGGCTAGTAGTTTTTAATTAGGCCTACAGTGTGGTTCCTTCCCACTTACCTGGCACTTACCTGGCCGCAATTGGCGGTAAAGAGGCGGTTTGAGGTCCTAGCTCTAGCCCTTTGGAACAGTTAGGAGCTGTCTAGCTGACCTAGGTGACCCTAGACCTAGGCCTGATTGTGCATTTGTGGTTAATTGCATTTGTGTCAAAAGTCTTTTCAAAAATATTTTTGCAAAAGCTCACTTAAAAAGAAAAAACGAAAAGAAAAATCTTTTCAAAACTTGCAACTTGTCGCTAAAGAAATCTTTGCACTCACCTACACCACTTCTTCTCATTGACGTTTTCTTACCTCCACATTCTGTCTTTCATCTTTCGACTACACTAACCCTTTTAGTGTATGTCCGGTTGGACTAGGGACCCTAGCGCCCGATTAGTCCGTATTTCGTTGGTACCGACCGACGAACCTTTCGACTCCGAAGTCGAAATCCTGTCCACTTCTTCACTTTCACCATCACATTCTTCTTCCGAAGGTATGTCGGGATACAATCCTAACAACACCTTACCGACGGGACTGATTCCACCTCCGTTAGGTGCGAATAACCCGAATCACCCGCCTGTTGAAGCGCCCACACGAGTCGCGCTCCAGGATCTCTTCTACCCCGTCCGCACCGCCCTTCCTACTTGTCTTTCCCTCCCACCAGCAAATGGGGACAATTTTGAGATCAAACCCCACTTCATCAATATGCTGCCTAAATTTCATGGTTTGGAATCCGAAGATGCATATATCTTTATCAATAAATTCCAAAACGTTTGCGCTATGATGAAAACGACCCAATTAAGTGATGACGCTATAAGGCTAAGGGTCATTCCTTTCACCTTATGTGACTTAGCCGAGAAGTGGCTATACAGCACAGCATCACATTCAATTAGAAATTGGGACGAGTTTGTGAAAGCTTTTCTTAAGAAGTTCTATCCTCATCACAAAACTGCTAGAATCCGTAATGAGATTATACAATTTTCACAGGTTCCTTCCGAACCATTTTGGAAGTGTTTTGAAAGATTCAAAGACCTCCTCGTTCAATGCCCTCACCATGGGATCGAAAGTTTGCAACTTTGCCAAACATTATACGAGGGATTGAACCCGGCAACGAAGCAGTTGCTAGAAACCATTTGTCAAGGTCACTTTCTAACCAAATCTAGTGACGAAGCGTGACAGTTTCTTGAGGATCTTAGTGAACAAACAATTCAATGGGAGAGCACCAAGACCACATCATCATCTTCTTCTATTGGTCAACCTAGGGCAAGCATACATCAAGTAGAGATGTCGATTGCTATGAAGGCCGATATGGCCGCTCTTACGAAAAAGCTAGAAGCGATTGAGACCAAAATCTCATCGCCTTTTCCTGCCCCCGTTGTGCCTCCACGAACTGTTTGTGCTTGTTGTTCGGATCCATCACATCTCACAGAAGAGTGTCTTTACACTGCATCCACTCAAGGACAGGATCAAGTCAATGCTGCCTTTTAGCAACGACAAAGAAACGATCCATACTCTTCAACATACAATCCGGGTTGGAAGAGCCACCCAAATTTCGCTTGGAACCAAAATCAACAATTCCAAGGAAATAACAATTTCAAAGGCCTCCTCCTCCACAACAACAAGCACCTCCACAAACTCAATTTCAACAACCTTTCCAACAGCAACCTTACCCTAATCAAGTGAACAATTTTGTGCCTAACACTTCTTACCCGCCAAACAATTTTGTTCAACCTAATAATGACAAGTTTGGCTCGCTCGAAAGAAGTCTAGAAGCGTTCCTAAAGCAATCTACATAATCTACAGCAAGATTAGAGACTTCTATTCAATCTTTGGTGCAAAACAGTGCCTCACACGATCAAAGCATCAAATCTATTGAGACACAAATTGCACAACTCAACACTGCGTTGAAAGAGCGAGAGAAAGGAAAGCTTCCGTCTCAACACTTCCAAATCCCGGTCACGCACATGTTGCATATGAACAGCAAAATCATAACGTAAATGTTGTGACCACGCTGAGATCCGAAAAAGTGTTGCAAAACAATGTGGGTATTAACCATGACACCTCTGCCGGTGGTCCTTCTTCATCTTCTTCACCTTCTTCTTCGTCGTTAGAGCCTATTCTCCATCCTTCACACGGCTTTACTTCTTCTAGCTCGAATGGACCCACTTCTCACAACACAAACACATCTACACGGGGTTCCGTTCCAACTCAACAATCTGATCCGCTAAAATTGGACTCAACAACCTTTCAAAATGTTCCTTTTCCAAATCGGTTGAGATCCAATAAACCAACTCCACAGATGGAGAAGATTGTAGAGTTGTTCAAACAGGTTAGCATAAATATCCCTCTTTTGGATGCAATCCAACAAGTTCCTTCATATGCAAAAATCTTAAAGGACTTATGCACCAAAAAGAGGAAGTCACAAGTACCAAAGAAAGTTTTTGTGGCTAGTGCCGTTAGTGATGCTCTTGTCAATTCTTTACCCCCAAAGCACAAGGACCCCGGTTGTCCTACTATTTCGATAACAATTGGGGACAAGAACATCAATAGAGCACTATTAGATCTTGGTGCTAGTGTCAATTTGCTACCTTATTCGGTGTACGAACAATTAGGCGTTGGAGAGCTTAAGCCCACTCATTGTACTCTTCAAATGGCCGACCGATCAATCACCCATCCTAGGGGAGAGTTGGAGGATATGTTAATTAGAGTAGGGGATTTCATTTTCCCCGTTGACTTTATTGTTATGGATACACAACCTGTCGCTAACCCCCGGAGTCAAATTCCAGTGATACTTGGTCGACCATTCCTCGCGACTTCTAACGCAGTGATCAACTGTCGTAACGGTTCAATGAATCTATCTTTTGGCAATATGACAGTTGAACTCAACATTTTCAAGTTAGGAAGTCAGCCTTGCAAGCCTAATTCTAGCGTACTTGATGTTTGCTCGATCAATGAGATCGCGGAGGAGGACTATGAGTTCAAAAATTTTATGTTTGATCACAGCAATGTTGACGCCACTAGTGCGTTCCTCCTAGAATCCGACACAGCTTTCACGACGGACAAAGATTATGAGTGTTTCACCTTTGTTGACGATCTTGAAGACTCTCCACCCGAGTTTGAGTCTTTTTCTTTTCCGGATGAGTTAGTTGAACCATCCGAGTCGGTAGCGTACACTCGATTTGAACCTTTGATGGAAACCTTCGAGTTTGAAACAGTTACTCCATTGTTACCATCTATTGTTTCACCACCTAAACTCGAACTAAAGCTTTTGCCGTCGCACCTAAAATATGCTTATCTTGGTGAGAATGAGACCTTACCCGTTATCATATCTGCCTCTCTAGCTCTCGAGCAAGAGAAGGCTCTTTTAATGGTCTTACACAATAATCGGCAAGCTTTTGGCTGGTCTATGGCGGACATCAAGGGGATTAGTCCCCTCATAGTTGAACATCATATACACTTGATGGATGATGCCAAGCCGGTAAGGGATCCACAAAGACGCCTCAACCCCATTATGAAAGAGGCGGTCAAGAAGGAGATTGTTAAATGTCTTGATAGTAGTATCATTTACCCTATCTCGGATAGCCAATGGGTTAGCCCCATTCATGTCGTGCCAAAGAAATCGGGCATCACGGTCATTACCAATGAGGCAAATGAGTTAATTCCTACTCGCACCCAAACAGGGTGGCGAGTTTGCATCGATTACCGAAAACTCAATGCCGCGACAAGGAAGGACCACTTTCCTTTACCTTTCATTGACCAAATGCTAGAACGATTGGCGGGGCATGAGTTCTACTGCTTTTTAGATGGCTATTCCGGTTATAACCAAGTCCCCATCACCAAAGAGGATCAAGACAAGACCACATTTACTTGTCCCTTTGGCACTTTTGCTTATCGTCGCATGCCATTTGGGTTATGCAATGCACCCGCTACATTTCAGCGGTGTATGATGGGGATCTTTTGGACATGATGGAGAAGTTTTTGGAAATCTTTATGGATGATTTCTCTATTTTTGGTGACTCCTTCGACGAATGTTTACGACATCTTGACGCAGTTCTTACCCGCTGTAGGGATAAGAACCTAACTTTGAATTGGGAGAAATGCCACTTTATGGTACGAGAAGGCATTATCTTAGGACATGTCATCTCGCAAAACGGCATAGAGGTTGATAGAGCCAAAATTGAAGTCATTTCTAATCTTCCTCCTCCTAAATGCGTCAAAGATATCCGAGCTTTCCTTGGCCATGCCGGTTTTTATAGACGGTTCATCAAGGATTTTAGCAAGATTGCTAGACCCTTGACTCTCTTATTGTCCAAGGACACTACATTTGATTTCGACTCAACTTGCATGGAAGCGTTCGAGTCTTTGAAACACTCTCTCATTTCTGCACCCATTCTTTCATCTCCAAACTGGACGCACCCTTTCGAAATTATGTGCGACGCATCAGATTTTGCTATTGGTGTTGTTCTTGGATAGCACATTAACAAGATACCGCACGTGATTTATTACGCTAGCCGTACATGAAATAAGGCCCAACTAAACTACACAACAACAGAAAAAGAGTTTTTAGCAGTTGTGTTTGCACTTGAAAAATTTCAGCCTTATTTAATCGGCTCTCCAGTTATAGTGTACACTGATCATTCAGCTCTTCGCCATCTTTTTGCGAAGAAGGATACTAAATCGAGACTAATACGTTGGATCCTCTTGCTACAAGAATTTGACCTTGTTATAAGGGACAAAAAAGGATGTGAAAACGTAGTGGCTGATCACCTTTCACGACTTCCTTCTTCGCCTACGCTTGAACTTCCAATCACTGATGTTTTTCCCGATGAGCAACTCTTGACCGTTTCTTGCGAACCATAGTTCGCCGATATTGTAAACTACTTAGCCACCGGCTTGATACCTAAACATTGGTTGAAACAAGATAAACTTCGATTCTTGTCCCAAGTTAAACATTTTTACTGGGATGAACCTTATCTTTTTAAATACTGTTCCGACCAAATCATTCGTCGGTGTGAACCGGAAAATGAGGTTAAGAGTGTTCTGTCTTTTTGCCACGATCAAGCATGTGGCGGGCACTTTGGCCAAAAGAAGACAGCCGAGAAAGTTTTATAGTGTGGTTTCTATTGGCCATGACTCTTCAAGGATGCATATGAATACTGCAAGACTTGCTCCCGGTGCCAACACTTGGGCCGGATATCGCGGAGAAACGAAATGCCGCTCCAATCAATTTTGATTGTAGATATTTTTGATGTTTGGGGTATAGACTTCATGGGACCATTTTCTAACTCTTTCGGAAATGTGTATATTCTTTTGGCTGTTGACTACGTTTCTGTTTACCCCAATCAGAGCAAAACTCTGTTCAAATTCTGAGGCGGGAGATGAGGCAACGCTTCATCTTCCCCCAATCAGAGCAAAGCTCTATCTTGAAAATCTAAATTTTAATAAATGAAGCAACGCTTCAAATTCTTTGCGCTGCGCGCAACACGCCACGTGTCAGGCGCAGATGCATCAGCGCAGCGCCCAAGAAGGCGCACACAATCAGAGCAAATCTCTATTTAAACTAAAATTAAAGGAAGCAACGCTTCAATCGTGCAAGCACTGTGCTGCGCGACACATGTCAGCGCAGGTGCGCTAGCGCAGTTGCGCTGCGCGACACGTGTCACGCGCTGGGGCGTTTGCGCAAAACAGAATTGAGATTTTAAAGAAATCTTTTCTGTTCTTGTTAAAACAAGAAGATTTTCTTCTGTAAAACAGAGGCCTTTGAATCAAAGATCCAACGGTGGGAAAAATTCCCCAAATCACTCAGAGAAAAATCTCTTTAACAAATTTAACTAATTTATGGTCACTATAAAAAGGACCCTAGGCCTCAATTCAAAGGCATCAACATTTTCAGAAAAAAAAAGAGAACTCTGAAGAACTCCTCAAGAACAATAAAGGTAAAAAGCCTTTAGAGAAAAGAGAAAATTCTCTTATGAACAGATCATGGATCTAAAAAGAAGAGCAATGATTTTGAATATAAAAAAAAAATAGTGCTTTGCACTTTTTATGAACCTTTGGTTTTCTGAGATAAGAAAATCAAGAGAAACTTGTTTTCTTTGATCTAAATTAGATCAAGAAAGCAAACAGTGCTTTGCACTTCTTTTATGAACCTCTGGTTCTTGAATCTAAAAGATTCTCAAATTTAGAGTGCTTTGCACTTGCAAACTGCGCTGTTGCGCTCTTGGGAGAGCGCCACGTGTCAGCGTCTGAACCATTTGCGCTATGCGCTTTTGAAATAGAGCTTTGCTCTCTGAAATTGGCGCAACTCACCAGAGCGCGCCACGTGTCAGCAGCGCAAGGGCAGCGCACTAGCGCAGCGCACTGCGCTTGCATGACACGTGTCGACACTACAAGCGCTTGCGCTCTCTGATTGGCGCAAAGCGCCTGATAAATGCAAAACATTTCTTAAAGGGCCAGGCCCAAATCAAAAGACCAAGCAGGCCTAATTAAATCGATGCTCTGCATCATTTATAAATGGGCAGAGCCAAAACAAAATAATAAAAATGCTATGCATTTTAAAAGGGGCAGAGCCCAAACAAAGCAGATGTTTTGCATCATTCATAAATGGGCAGAGCCCAAAACAAATTGATACTCTGCATCTTTTATGGGTAGAGCCTAAATAAAAATGCAATGCAAAAGCAAATAAAATGTTGAACATTTTCAACTGGACTTAGCCCAATTTTGGCCGTAAGTCCTCAAATTAAATTAATTGAGCACGGCTGCTCTTTAAATCAATTTACGACCGGTTCTAGGGTACATCTCCGAACTTCTCTGACACCCATCGTTGTAATCCTTCAACGACGTCAGAGAGGTGACGGGTCCCGACGACCACACATCAACATGGACTGCGGGGTCTTTAAACTCGTGGACCGAAACGTCCTTAAACTAATGATGGACCGAAACGTCCTTAAACTAATGTCGGACCACCACGTCTCTAAACTGGAACATAGACCACCACGTCCCTAAACTGGAATACGGACCACCACGTCTCTAAATTGGAATACGGACCCTCATGTCCCTAAACTGGAATATGGACCGCAATGTCCTTAAACTACCAATGGACCGCAATGTCCCTAAACTATTTATGAACCACTACGTCCCTAAACTGGAACAATAGAGCTCCCAAATGCTCTTTTGTCGGATCTAAACGATCCCGTTTAAGTTGATCTTAGCATCAAATATGTCTAACGTATCCTTAAACATTCAAACAGACTTTAGTCCCAAATTGGACTATAAGACCCCCAATCAACTTGGGTTCAAGGGTACATCTCCGAACTCCTCTGACACATGTCGTTGTAATCCTTCAACGTCGTCAGAGAGGTGACGGGTCCCGACGGCCATATATTAAATGGACTACTACGTCCTTAAACTGGAAATGGATCTAGACGATCCCGTTAAGTTGATTTTAGTCTCAAATCAGACTAACGTATCCTTAACGAACGTTTAAGTTGATCTTAGTCTCAAATGCGGCTAACGTATCCTTAAACTAAAAACACCAAACCCAAATCTAAGTAAATACGGATTTGGACTAATCCACGTCCTACGGGAGACGGCATTACTCAGCCTCCGTATACAATCCACGGGCAACCACAAACAAAACAAACACCCACGACACGAAGTGAAATTCTGGAGAGGGAGAAAGTGGTTACCGCGATGCGGTAGCGTAATTAACTGCAGGGGCTTGCGCCTGCAGGGAAGAGCGTCCCCACAATCAAAAACCCCTCAAGCGAGGGGGAATCTGACGAAGTCTGCTACATCGGCCGCATCCGTCTAAACCTCCGATACACGGTGCCATAAATCAACTTGGCATCTTTGGAGAGGTAGACGGATAAAACCATATAGCATCTGCCCCGAACCTCAGGCCAGACGTCCTCGCGTCGTCACGGCCGCCATTCGGAGGGGAACAGTTTCAAAGTGGGTCGAGGCTGTGCCTAGCCGAACGAACGACAACAAGGTTGTCGTTCGATTTCTTAAAGAACACATCTTTTCTCGATTTGAGCACCCTCGAGCGATAATAAGTGATAATGGTTCTCACTTTTGCAATAGGACTTTTGAGTCTTTAATGCGCAAGTATTCTATCACCCATAAGCTGTCAACACCATACCATCCCCAAACATGTGGGCAAGCCGAGGTCTCGAATCGGTAAATTAAGCAAATCTTGGAGAAAACGGTTTCTAAAAACCGCAAAGATTGGTCACTTAAACTGATCGATGCACTATGGGCTTTCCGTACTGCGTACAAGACCGATCTTGGTATGTCTCCATTCCGGCTTGTTTACGGGAAGGCTTGCCACCTCCCAGTAGAGATTGAGCATAAGGCATTTTGGGCTATCAAAGAGCTGAATTTATCTTTAGGAGATGCGGGCAGTAATCGAAAGCTGCAGTTGAATGAACTAGAAGAGCTGCGGGATGAGGCATATGATAATGCCGTAATTGCTAAAAACCGAGCTAAGGTGTTCCACGATAAACACCTTTTGCGAAAGACATTTAAACCTGGTCAACAGGTTTTACTCTATAATACTCGGTTACATTATCACCCCGGCAAGCTCCGTTCTAGATGGAAATGACCTTTTGTAGTCCGCACCGTTTATCCACACGGTGCGGTTGATCTTGAGAATCCAGAAGACAGTACTTTATTCAAAATAAATGAACATCAATTGAAACCGTTCTTCTCAGCGGACCATTCGGAGGAGCTCCTGTTTTTACAGGAGTCGATTTACACAGATTGATTTTCCTCCAGTTTCACCCCCGAACTTCCAATCAATTTTTTTCCAAAAATTTATTTCAAATAAGTTTGGGGGTGTGTATATTATGTAAATATAATAATAAACAGGAAATTGCCGACATTATCAACCCACTTGGTGCAGCATGACAGTGAGGACACTGTCAAGTTTAAGTTTGGGGGTATGTTCGGTAAGTTTTCTTCCTTCGCATTCATATGTATATTTTTGTATTTGCATCCTTATTTTAAAAAATCACAAAAATTTGAAAAATAAATAAAAAATTAGAAAAAGAAAAACCCATAAAAATTGAAAAATTTCAAAAAATTATAAAAATTAATGTATTCAATTCTGGTTAATTGACTTGAGTTTGATAAATAGATTAACTGGCTAGGAAAAACTAGATCTTAGACTTAACAAATTAAAAACCCTAAAAATAACCTTCCTTAGAGTTTAACGGTAGAAAGTATATATGTCTTTGTAGTTTATTTAGAAATAGGCAAATTTTGGATTCACTTCTTGGGCTAAGTCGAAACGAAGGAAAAGTATTGAAACTTTTATTAGAGTATAAGTTTGAAAAACAATTCCTAGCTTAAGTCTAGATTCTGAAAACGTATACCCTACAAATTGCACAATCACGCATCTTGAAACTTGGATTAGTAGAAGAGATCTTGATATGCTCTTGTCTAAAGTCCTTAGTACAATAAGAATAAAAGGAAAAAAAGTGAATAAAAAAATGGACACTGGTTTTTGTGATTACTTAAGGCTGTAAAAATAGAAAAATATTTAGCGAGAGTACTTCATCACCTAGTGCCTTAGACCAACTGATTTGGGAGTCACTGCTAAAAAGCCTTGGGTGTTGCAAGACTAGGAAGTATGATTTAAAGTGCTAACGCATCTTGTAATCGGTTGTTGGTATCTCAAGAAGTATTAACGGTCGCATGAAGGATGTGTAAGCGAAATTCAATTAAAAATTCACCAATTAATAAGTGCTTTGGACAATGGACAAGAGTACGATTGCTTGATTTGAATTTCCAAGTGTAGGGGTGATATTTACACACGTGGGGATATGTGATTAGAGTTTAGATAAGAGAAAGGAATGAAGAATAGAACTTGTATCTTTAGTAAAGTTGATAAAAATTCCTAAGTGGAGATGGAACTTTAGAAGGAAAACTTAAGAAATGCCGAAAGCTAAGTAAATCTACAGGACATATATAATCTTAAGTTAAATGATGAGGAAGTGTGAAGAATATGGATGGATAATTTGCGGGTCGATGGTAATAGAATTCCTTGTTAGAAAACCTAATTGGAAAACAAAAGTCGAACAGCCAAATTGATAGGATTTTGTGGGTGTAATCCGCTGAAAACCCTCAGGAGACAACACTACTCCTACTAGGGACACCTAGAGATTTAACGGCTTGTTGCACAAGCTCAGTGCAATCGCGTTTCCCTGCGAAAGTGCGGTTAGGTTAGATTTTTGTCGAGAATAAAATAATAAGTTTGCTCGAGAACGAGCAAAAGATAAGTTTGCTCGAGGACGAGCAAAAGATAAGTTTGGGGGTATTTGTTCATAGCATAATATTGCATTTTATATTCCCCATTCTCATGCATTTTACAATAAAAACGGGTGTTTTTGACCCATGTCTGCTATATAGTACAGGTTACAGGTTCTTGGAGCGAAAACAGTGAAAAAGACAAAAGACGACACAAAAGAAGGACTTTTGACCAACAAATAGGAGGATCTTAGTCAAGCCTAGACGAAGAACAGTTCACAATCAATAAGGTAACGCAAGGTCCAAAATGTCAAGGCAAATGGTTAAAAGATCACTACAAGTTTTCACTAAAGATCTGGAACTAATGTAGAAGCCCAATTGATAAAAGAACCAAAGAACCAGAAGCCCAAAAAGACCCAGAACATAACCCAAAAGTTTCAGCATCCAATCCTTCTAAAGGGCCGTGGAACCGCGGCCCAAGCCCGCCATTGCCGCGGTTCCGCGGCCGTATAATGCCCGTACTTCGAGAAAATTTTACCAAAATGCTTTGGCGGCTCTGAAAAGATTTCCTAAGGGTAGTTTTGTAATTTCAGACATGCGGATCAATTGTAAACCTAGGGTTTCTATGTCCTATAAATAGAACCCAAACCCTTGTATTTTCCTATGTCTCTATTCATCAATAAAATTCTGTTTTCTTTGAAGTTTGGAGCGCATCAATCGTAAGTAGGTTATTTTTCTTGCCCTGGTTCTAGTTTTTTATATATCTGCCTTAGGTAAATTCTTTACTTGCCCTAGTTTAATTTAGTTTAGAATTTTATTAACTTGCAATAGATGTTTCTTCTCTTTAATGAAAACAAAACAAAAATTATGTCTTTCTTAATCCCCTCAATGAGCGAGTAGTTTCCTCGCTTGTTAGGGTTAGGAATAGGGAAGGGTTTGAAAGATAAAGATCTCTCATCTCTTTTCTTTGCCACTCTTTTATGAACATTAGAACTCCATGCATACCTTCTTATTCCGCTCCCTACGGCACTCTACCTTCGAGGTAACGGTGATACCGTAGTCTAAAGGCCCGGATTTTAAGGTTTTCCATGGAGGTTAGGGTAAAGATTAAGAAAGGAAGGACAAGGATTTAGAGGAAGAATTATCTTCCCAATCATCCTAATCCCCTTTATTAATATTTACCATAATACTAATATGATATATTTAATTAAAGGCATTGGAAAGAAGTGTAGATCTTTGCTTACCAAATTTTCCCTAAACTTAATCCTAATAAGTTTCTAATCCTAGTATAACACAACTTCAATTTTTAGGTTTAATTATAAGACCAAACACCATTTGGAATTAGCACGTAAGAACTTTAAGGAGATTTACAACATCCCTGTGGACCGACCCGTATTCACCGGCTAGTTTCGTGCGACGCTGTTCTTGATTGTGGTAAATATTTTTGATCGACAAAACCTCTCTAAATCAGGCAAGTAGCCGCTCTGAGCTGTTTTATGTCGAGGTCTGGGGAGAAGTGCCTCCCGTTCTTCAAAGCTCTAAGGAAGATCCTGATGTTCGAGTGGTCAAAGGAGTGCAAGACCGCCTTTGACCAATTAAAGAGGCACCTAGCGACGCCACCACTGCTCACCCGACCAGTTGAAAGAGACGAGCTATCACTGTATCTGACGGTGTCCGACCAAGCAGCAGGCTTGGTGCTCGTCCGAGAAGTCGACGACGTGCAGAAGCTGGTGTACTATGTGAGCCACGTCTTCAAAGACACAAAAACGAGGTATCCAGCCATAGAAAAGATCATCTTGGCACTCGTTGTGGCCTCAAGGAAGCTACGGCACTATTTCTAGGCTCACACCATCCTTGTTCTTACCGAGCGCCCGCTAAGGGCTATCCTCGCCTCACCCGAATCCTCGGGCCGCTTAGAGATGTGGAGGTGGGAGTTGTCCCAATTTGACATAAAATACCGCCCGAGGCAGGACATCAAGGCACAAGCTCTGGTCGATTTTATCGTCGAGTGCACCATCCCGAGTAAGAAACCGGAGTTCACGCTGATCCTCGCAGCTCAACCCTCGGTCGAGGGGAGGTCTGACTCCGTCCCTGAGTGGGTCATTTACGTCGATGGGTCCTCAACCGAGGAAGGCTGTGGTGCCGGCCTCATCATCAGAGGCCTGAACGAGGCGGAAATAGAGTATTCTATGAAGCTCGGATTCAAGGCCTCAAACAATGCTGCAGAGTACGAGGCTTTGCTGGCTGGACTGCGCATGGCCTCCAGGCTGGGCTGAAAACAATTCGAATCCACAATGACTCAGCCCTAGTCGTCGGCCAAGTGACCAACCATTTCGAAGCTCGGGAACCTCTAATAGTGAAGTATCTTGCTGAGGTAAGAAGACTTCGAGAGAACTTCGACGAGGTCCAGGTAGAGCAAATACCCAGACAGCTCAATGCCCAAGCCGGCGCCCTAAGTAAGCTGGCTTCATCCTACTCGGCCAACAACAAGCGGTCTATCCTCTTCGAGATCTTGCCATGGCCCAGCGTGGAAGACGGGGCGACAATACTTCATGTGTACACAGCCCAGGAAGAGGACCGAGACTGGAAGAAGCCCCTCATGGAATTCCTGAGGAAAGTACGTTCCCGGAAGATCGGAAAGCAGCTTGCCGTCTACGAACCAAAGCTCGTCACTTCATCTGGAGCAATGGGAATCTTTACAAGAAGTCCTTCACCCAGCCCCTGCTCCGGTGCGTCGACCTCCACGAAGCCGACTACGTCCTCCGTGAAATCCACGAAGGAGTCGGCGGCGCACATCAAGGGACCCACACCTTAATCCAAAAGGCATTACTCCAGGGGTATTACTGGCCAACTATTCACGAAGACGCCCAGAAGCTCGTTAGGAGATGCAAAAGTTGCCAACTCCACGGAAGCATACCTCGCCTTCCGGCTACCGAGCTAACCGCCATTACCTCTCCGTGGTCGTTCACCTAGTGGGGATTGGAGATGATATGCCAGTTCTCTACCGGTACATGCGGACACAAGTATATTCTCGTCGCAGTGGATTACTTCACGAAGTGGATTGAGGCCGTCCCCATTGTTGGGGTCGAAAATTGCATCCCGGTTGGCCAAGTCAAAGTCAACCCCATGCCAAGTGGGCCCAAGCCCAAATCAAGTGGGCCCATGCCCAAGTCGAGTCCGAACATGAAGCGGCCAGTCTCCCCATGACAACATAAAAATCATGTAACAAATAATTTTGATGTAATTTTTTGTGCATGAATGTAAGCAAAATGGGCATAAAGCCAAATTTTTGTAAAGCCAATGGCTTATGTGCAAAAGAAATAAGCACATGAGGCATGTGATGGGCAAAATGCCATTTTGCAAAGCCCAAGGGGTTATATGTAAATGTGTAAGCCTATATAAGGCAACATGATGATGCATAAAGGATACAACTTTTCATTCTCCCCAAAAACTAGGGTTCCTGTGCCTCTTTCTCCTTCCAAAAGGTTCTAAAACCCTCTTCCCTTCTTTTGAATTAAATCAAGAGTTTTACTCTTCCTTTTCCAAAACTAAATAGTTTTTCACCACAAAACCCACAAAGGAGAGCCCAGATCTTCCATTAGATCTCAAAAGGGGGAGATTTTTAAATCACATACATCTTGTTCTTCAAAATCCGGCCAACAGAGGAGGAAGAAAGAGACCCATCTCCGAAAATCCCACTTTGGAGGAGATATAGGGCTCAAGGGAGAAGCCCCTTCATCAGCTCCAAAAATATCTTAGGAGTTTAACTCCTTAAATACACACACACACACACACACACACAAAATAGTATTTCCTTTTGGGTGTACAACTCTCAGTGCAGGGACCAAGTCCCTTTTTGCCGCCCAGCGCGCGTTAACACCCAAGCGCCCAAAGCGCTAGCGCCCGAGCATCCACGTGCCGGGCATGTGGGGCGGCGGCGCCCAAAGCGCTCGCGCCCGAGTGTTGTAACATTTTGAAAATTTTAGAAAATAAATAAATTTAAGTAATTAAATAATAAAATATTAATTTAAAAAGTTATTAAAACCAAATAGGATATTTTCATAAGTAGTGTATAAAACAAATTTAAATTTAAATTTTAGTTTATAACATTAGTAAATTCCAAGGGTTTTAGTGAATAATTTAGCTTCATTTTAAGAAAAAGATGTTCATATTATAACATAGATGATAAGGGGTTTTGTGAAAAAAGTAGGTAATTGTGGAAATATGAAATTGGTGAGGGTTTATGTGTAAAAAGGGGTAGGACTTGGTTAAGCTTAACTTGAACCTTGGTGTATCATATCATCATGAAGACACCTCCTTCTTGCATGAAAATACCATCCCTTTCATGCTCACACCTCCTCCTTCCTCTTATGCCACCTCCATCTCTTAACCTCCACTTCATGCATTCTCTACACCACACAATACCTAGTAAATTCCTTAGCCTCTCAACTGAACACTACACTGCTTCAGCCCAAACCAAGAAATTCCTAAGTGTTCATACTAAAAGAGAAAGAGAGAGCAACGGCTTTCATCATCAAGTGTACCTTTCATCAAGCCCAATACACTACAACCCTTAGAGGATTCCATCATAGGATTCTGGAGCTAGTGTTCTCTTGTGAATCATTCAATAGGTATAAGTTCAGTCCTACCATTTTAGTTCAATTCAGTTTTTGTTTGAAATCGGATATCGTATTTTGATAAGTTAAGCCTCTGTTTGAATCTGCTCTAGTTTAAATGATAAATAAATTGATCAAACAGTATCTGGATCTTATAATCTAAACCTAGAATTAACCATAAGAAAACGAACCCCAGTGCTCGGATTTTGGCCGGCGACCATCAAGGAAAATCCGATCTCGCCGGTTTTCCTAGGGAATTGGGTGTTGGAAATTTTAGGGTAACTCCATATATCTATATTAGGATGTTTGGTATTATTTAAATAAGTTAATTATTCAGTACGTTAAATCTGTAAGCTAATATCAGATTGGGGTAAAATTCTATATACGATACGTAGCATGTTTAGTTTGTGCCGTATCATAAATTAGGATTTTGTGTTATCTAGTTCACTGTAAAGTAATATGAAATTAATACGAATAATCACTAGAAAAACTAACAAGACCAAAAATATAATGAGCAAAGTAGAAGACTACATTTAAAACCTGAGCCCCAAACTTACCACAAAATCCGGCGACCCACCCCAAAAATCCGGCGATGCCGGCCATCCTATGGATTTTGATGTCGATTCTTCTTCTGTAGGGTTGAGTTGGTATTTTACAAGTCTCTGTATTGTTTGTGGTGTTTTAATATTTAAACAGTAAAATCTAGGAACGTTTTAGAAATAGTTTATCAAATTTCAGATATTTACGATACGGAATTTTCGTATTTTGATTTTGCAGCTGAACCGTTAACGTTTATACGTTAACGACAGAATTTTGTTGTCGTTTTTGGGTTAAGTGTGCTGTAGGTTCTGACCTACGGGCGTTTAGCTTTTTGTTTTGGTTTTCGATATGATATTTACTTTTATGCGATTTAAATACGAATATAGTTACGATTCAAGGGTTCCGAGACGGAGTTGGCGATATAGCAGCGTGGATTCAGCGAGTTTTTAAGTTGGTGAGTAGATTTACATCTACTGGGGAAGTCGGGTGGATGGCGTATAGCACCCCCGCAACCTTACAATTAATATTATGATATCTAGTTAGTTTAGTATTTATTCAAGATATTTATATAGTATCGCATCTAGTATGTCCTTAAATTTCATACAGTTTCATGCATAGTTATAGATGAGATACAATGATACGATATGGATATGGTTTAATGAATTTGTATGAGGGATCATGCCACACTTGTGATGATACAGATATAGTGATGCGATATGGATATGGTTTGATGGATTTGTACGAGAGATCACGCTAGACTTGAGATGATACAGATACAGTGATATGATGAGATATAATACAAGGATTTATACGTATTGGAAATGATGAACTTTGTATGCCGAATAACGGCCAATTTATCCTTTGACTCGTAGAGTTAGAGTATATTCTATTTTAGGATATAATACTTAGGTGAGCTATATTCTTTTAAAAACTACGATTCGTTTGTTTTTTAAATAAAAATACTAGGATGCGTGCCAGTTTCTAAAACAGATATCTATTTTAAAACTAGGGCAGCTTCCTTATTTCAAACTTAACGTTTCGATCATTTCTAAAGATAATGGTATAGCTCATACCAAGTAATTATAATAGTTATGTTTAGATTACTTTACATGTTTGCATTATATTATCCATATTATACGTTTTTGCGTTACGCACACTCTGATAGAACACTGCACAACTACCAAGGAGTACTATGCTGCACAAGCACGTGAATGTATGTTACACTACACCTCATTGGTACTGCCATGTCACTATAGAACCGTGCTGTTATATATGTATTAAAATAAATAGGTTGTTACACCGTAGAACACTTGCACAAATATTAATGATTGCCATGTTGCACGAGCACAGACGCATATGCTACACTACACATCATTAGTAATGCCATGATACAGTAGAATTGAAATCTATGTTTATGTGATATAATTACGTAGTCTTCTCTATTCCTGTTGTAAATTACGAATATTAATACTATAGATTTTGTATTTGATTCTTATGGATTTTCTGGATATTTTACTCCTGATGATATATATCGGTGGTATGGGACACTGTTATATATGTATATATATAATATATCATCAATAACATCTATGCAAGTATTCTTATTCCTTACCTGATATTTTGATATGATGAGTTAAACGTCCACCATGAGATTTGTGTTTTCTGATTTCATTCCAAACCGAGTTGGGGGTCATACGGTTACGGATTTACAAGTTATCCAGACTGAGTTGGTGGGCATACAGTTGAATACATGGTGGACCCGGTCGGAGCCGAGGGGCAGGATAGCCGCATTATAGGCGGGGAGCCTAACGAGGATACTCGATTCTGGAGATAGAAATGAGTACGTCAGATATCCACGGGATACTGACCGTAGATAGAAACGAGCACGACAGATATCCAGGGGATACTGACCGGGGTTCGATTGGGCACGGCGGATATCCAGGGGATACCGATCGTAGCCAGGATATCGGTTGGCGATCATCTATTGAGGTGGTGTCGACGATATCTGTATTAACGTGTCGATGATGGACACGAGAGATTTCGGATTTCGATGTCGATGCTATATATATATATATATATATTGATATGATCATTATCATGAGGTACATAGTTAGATATTATTAGTGGATTCAAGCAGGACTGATCCGGAGGACAGTACCTGTATATATTTGTACAGACATTCATATACAAAAAGGAATTCCGACACAAAATATAGATTCATGATTTTGATTCATATGACATGGAGATATTATACTTAGGATTGCATGAGAGATAGTATTGCACATATGCATATCATATAGTATAATGGTACAGATTATGATAGGACTATATATATGACCTAGGTATCGTCATGCATTTCGATTTCTACCTTTAGATGTACTTTTATCCACTGAGTTGGCAACTCATCCCAGCTGTGCCACAGTTTCTTGCACGTTTCACCGCTTGGATTATCAGCGGCTTGGGCACACATTCTTTTCGGGGATTGATTGGTAAGTGGGTTATTATTGTACCATACTCACTCTTGATTATTCATATATTCTTGTATCCAGTGGGAACTCCATCAACTTAGAAGTGGTATATTATGGACTTAGAAGCAAGACTTAGAGTATATGTGTGGTGATGTCGTACACTTTGGAGTAGATTTCTGATTTAAATTGTTAGCTGCTTCATCGTTTAGATGTGGAGACTAGCTTCCGTTGAGATACTATTTTATTATTATGTTATATCCGGTTTCTATAAAAATGCAAAGGAGGTGATGTCAAGTTTTCAAAACGTCATAAATGTTTTTCAATACACCTAGTTAAAATTAAATGTTATTTTTAAGATTAATTTCATCAGATGACTATTTTAAACTCACCTCCAATATTTTCAAAAGGGTTTAGATTCCGGGTTTCGGCTTACTTGAACCGCATCGACGTCTTTAGATGTCACATGATTTAAGTGCCGGTCACGTGCCATATTTGGGTCGTGACAAGCGCCCGCGTGCCGGACACATGAGGCGCTAGTGCCCGAAGCGTTAGCACCCGAGCGCCCAAAGCACTAGCGCCCGAGCGCCCACATGCCGGGAGCGCTCGCGCCAGCGCCAACGCCCAAGCGCTCGTGCCAGCGCCAGTGCCCAAGCGCCTAGCGCTAATGCCAGTGCCCAGCGTCTGTGTGCTAGGCGCGCGAGGCGCTGGCACCCACGCGTCCTTTGGACTCCATTTTCCCCTCATTTTACACACACTCCACACTAAAAATACCTCCCCCGTTAGAAAAAATTTCTAATGGGGCGCTGCCCCGCACCCCGCAAAGGGGCTGCTAGCCTCCTTTACCCCTAGCTCGCTATCAAAGTAGCGGGACCCCCGAAAAAACTCTACGGGGCCCCCGATATATCCAAAACCCTTTCAAAATACAACACTGCACATTGAGTTCGCATGATGAGTTTAACCCGTCAATCGGAGGTTCTCTCGCTTCAAAGGCGAGGGGTAATTAACGGCAGCTTAGTCAGCGGCTGCCGGAGATTCGGATCCGCACAATCAATAAACCCTAGCCTACCCTAGGCAAGGGGAATCTGTAATGCGCTTGACAAGCGCGCGCGTATTCTCATCTCAGTGGGGTGACGAAAAACACCCTACAGATTCTGGCACGCCCGGTGGGACCGATCTCTCCTCCTATATTTTAGGTTAAACGTTTTTAGGTTAAACGTTCATGCGAACTCAATCAATATATATATATATATATATATATATATCGATTGCCTGTACAGAAATCATGTTTCTATTTGCAGGTTAACAATCTCCAATTGCAATCTTCGGACGCAGCAAAAATATCTCCAAGGACAAGCTCAGCTCTCAACACAGCTCTCATCTCTTACACAATGAAGATGGACGCTAGGACGGTCCTCCCGGCCAGTCTCGGGCGACAATGGGAGGAGTCGCCGCTACTATTTGGCTCTATTCTGTTCGTGTCAGCTAGCGCCATCCCAGCTTCTCAAGCTCCGCAACAGACAGACCAGTCTCGAAAGGCAGGAGGCCAAATATGGTGGTCTCGAAGGCGCCCTAACCCAAATGCAAATCGGTGTCTAAACGGCTTTCCATGGCCCCAGCTAGGGGCAAAGCCGTCAAAACGAAAGAAGTTGCCAGACGTCGCGGGCAAGCCCAGGCGATACCTTCGACGGACAAGCGGGCGGATGTCTTCTCAAGCCTCCCCATCACTCAGCCTATGGCAACTTCCCGAAGAGCAGAAGCCTGCTAAGCGCTCAAGGCAAAGAAGTTGAGGCAGAAGCAGCTCAGATACAGAGCCAACAAAAGGGCTAGGGCTCCGGCTATGTTAAAATTTATGAATTTCCAATGCCCGGACCACTCCGCGAAACTAGCTGCCAATGATGAAAGAATGGCTGAATGTGTTATCTACACCGTCTACATGGTGGGCACGCGTCCCAGCGACAACCTTCACAGCAAAAACAAGGATGGGGCCACCACATCTCAAATCAATCTGGTGTGAATATGGCTGCCACATTCTAAGACCGGCCTCCTCTGGAAGGTAATGAAGACCCTTCCAGTGAGACTGATAAGCAGAGAGAGCCCTCGGTTCATGAGAAGTCGGGCTCAGAAAGCGAAGAGGAGCCAATCTTCTGTCCTGAGAACACAGAGCAGCGACTTCTCCAAGAGCTCCGAAAACAGCTCAGAAGTAAAGATAAGGAGATGACCAAACTTTACTCCAAAATTGACGACTTGACGAATGTCGTCCTGCAGCTCACGGCCCGACTTGCCTCTCAACTGCCCAATCAAGCGCAGGGCTCTACTATTGAACCGGGAAATAGTGTCCCAAGGCAGCTGACGAATATTCCCTCAAATCCAAAGGTGGGCGGACCGCATGAAAGTTAGTCGCATCCTATCTCGGGAAATGTCTTGGCTACCGATGACAGTAGCCCGCTAACTCAAGATCAAATCATGGATTTGGTTGCCAACAAAGTCAAAATATTGGTAGCCGAAGCTGAAGCGTAAAAAGATGTTAGCAGTAGCGGGAGACCATATCCTGCTCAGTATGATCTGGTAGAATTCCCTAGCGGCTATGTCATCCCTAAATTCAGAAGATTCGATGGGACGGGAAATGCGAATCAGCACATCGCCCACTTTAAAGCCTCATGCGGGAATACTGGGGGCAATGATGCGCTTCTCCTTCGCTAGTTCATTAATAGCTTGGCCAATGTTGCTTTCGACTGGTACGCGAGCATACCGGATGGCTCCGTCACAACTTTCATTCAAATGGAGTCTCTGTTTCGGCAGAGGTTCATGAGCGTCAGCGATAAGATCACCATTGCCGATCTCGTAAGGACCAAACCAAAGAACAACAAAAGTAGCACGGATTTTATAACCCGATGGCGCAATCTCTCCGTCAGATGTGAACCACTGATAGAGCAGGACCAATCTGTCAGTCTCCTTGTCGGAAATCTCAACAATTGGATGGCCCCGTTTCTATGCACCGCGGGTCTCAAAACATTCCAAGAGCTGACCAGGAGAGTTCAGATGCTGGAGCGCTCAAAGCAGAAGTCCTCCTCGGATTCCCAAAATAACTATAGGTCCTGAAGAAACCGAAAGGATGATAATCGCAAAGGCGGAAATTCCGACGATTCTGAATCTTTCAATACCTCGGCTAATCGAAATAAGCAAGGGTTGGGCGGGCCTAACGCCAACCAGCCTCGGAAGCCAGTGTTCGGAGAGGGAGGAGAATCTCCACTGAAAGAGAAGCTGGATAAGGTCTATTCTTTCAGAAAGGTCAAAGTCTGTAAAATATTCAAAGATACCCTAAGAAACGGTCTACAATTTCCAGAATCAAAAAGACCGCAAGAAGCGAATATGACCGATGACCCCAAATACTGCCCCTATCACAGAGTGATAGGTCATGCCATTGAGGACTGCTTTGTCTTCAAAGATTGGGTCGAAAAACAATACAAGGCAGGAGAGATAGAACTGTCTAAAGGCGTGTTAACAAACAGTCAAGCTGCGACCGCCAATTTCATACAAACGGAGATCGAAGTCCTTCGTGAAACTGATTCTCTCAGACATCTGCCTTTCTCTGAGAACATCTGACCACCACGTTGTTAAACTGGGAACAATTGACCTCTAAGTCGTTAAACTGGGAATGTAAAAATGTGTAAATAAAACAAGAATAATAAAATAAAATAATAAAAAGCCGAAATGATGGGGCAACTCGCAATAAAAATCAGCGAGTAAAAATAAAGATGAAAATAAAGCCGAAATGATGGGGCAACCGTGAATAAATAGCCGAAATGATAGGGCAATCGTGACCTTCGTGATAAGAAAAGCTGAAATGATAGAGCAATCACGGTAAAAAAACGGCGAATGATGAGTCGCTACTGGTACCATATTCCAGTGCAGTGATACAGATACCAACCAAAATTCAAATTCCCAACGGCGAATGATGAGTCGCTCCTAGTACCATATTCCAGTGCAGCGATGCAGACGTCAAACAAAATTCAAATTCCCAACGGCGTATGATGAGTCGCTCCTGATACCATATTCCAGTGCAGCGATGCAGACGCCAACCAAAATTCAAATTCCCAACGGCGAATGATGAGTCGCTCCTTGAACCATATTCCAGTGCAGCGATGCAGACGCCAACCAAAATCCAATTTCACAAAATTCTTCCAGCCCTACGGTTGGTCCCCAAGCTGACTACCATATACAATCCACGGGCTCAAATAATTCTCATCATACCCATGCCCCACCGCAACCACCAGTTACGCGGCTGGTCTCCGCCCTCGGAATTATGCTCCATTGGGAAGACCCACTTATGTGTCCTCACGATGCATGAGGAGAACAAACCTTCATGGGGTCCTTACGACTCACAAAGGAAAAACTCACTTGGGAGTCCTTACAACTCCTAAGGAGAAAAGACACCTACGGGATCTTTACGACTCGTAGGGAGAAAATGCTTTTATGGGACCCTTACGGCTCATAAAATTGAAAAGTCTTAGGTGATAGGGACCTAAACCTGTCTCCTAAACCATTGTTCCCCAAAAGGGAAAAGCAAATGATGAATTGCTCCTGGCACCTATACTTTAGTGTTAGCAACGCTGATACCGACCCCTACCCCAAAATTCCAAGCTTTCGATCCAATAGACCCCTAAGTCTGTAAACTGGGAACAGATGACCTCTAAGTCGTTAAACTGGAAACAGATGACCCCTAAGTCGTTAAACTGGAAACATGGGAGATCCTCTTACGGCGAATGATGAGTTGCTCCTGGTACCATATCCCAGTGCAGCGATTCAGACGCCAACCAAAACTCAAATTCCCGACGGCGAATGATGAGTCGCTCCTGGTACCATATTCCAGTATAGCGATGCAGACGCCAACCAAATTCTAAATCCCATACCCCAACGGCGGATGATGAGTCGCTCCTGGTACCATATTCCAGTACAGCGATGCAGACGCCGACAAAGTCCCGAAATTCTTCCGGCCCTACGGTCTGGATCATACATCCTGCAAAACCGTATACAATCCACGGGCGTAAAACAATTCCAATCTTTCCCAAGCCCTACCGGCGAGACCACATTGAAATTCCCACCAGCGATGAAGATTCAAAAAAAAGGGTATGTCCATAAGCAAAATGGGCAGGAATGAAAACCCGAAAGGGCTCCGTGAGTAAAAACAGCAGGACTGCCTGCGAGTTTTGTGAAAAGCCGAAAGGGCGCAAACTCATGAAAAAGAGATGAAATGCACTCGCAAAGTCCTCTCGACTTTGTGAGGAGAAAAATCCCGCGTGTGATCCTTACGACTCACAAAGGAGCAACACACTTAGGAGTCCCCACGACTCCTAAGGAGAAAATACACCTACGGGATCCTTACGACTCGTAGGGAGAAAATGCTTTTATGGGACCCTTACGGCTCATAAAATTAAAAATTCTTAAGGGATAGGGACCTAAAACCTGTCTCCTAAGCCATCGCTTCCTAATAAGCAAACGCAAATGATGATTCGCTCCTGGTACCATATTACAGTGAAGCGATGCTGATGCCAAACCAAAACCAAATCCACAAATCCTTTCATGGCAAATGATGATTCGCTCCTGGTACCATATTCCAGCGTAGCGATGCTGATGTCAACCCAAATAAAATCAAACCAACAACCTATGCGGTGGAATCATTCTTCGTCTCAGAGTGTACCCTGTGTCGAAATCATGCTTCGCCTCGGAGTATCCACCTTCCCTATCGGAATTATGCTTCGCCTGGGAATCGGCCTCTACATCAAAACCAGTGACACTCCGTGCCGGGAAAACGTCGACCACAGACACTCCATGCTGGGGGCAAGTCAACCAGCGACCTCCTCGTCGGAATTATGCTCCGCCCCGGAATCAAGTCGACCAGCGACCTCCTCGTCGGAATTATGCTCCGCCCCGGAATCAAGTCGACCAGCGACCTCCTCGTTGGAATTATGCTCCGTCCTGGAAACAAGTCAACCAGCGACCTCCTCGTCGGAATTATGCTCCGCCCTGGAATCAAGTCAACAAGCGACCTCATCATCGGAATTAAGCTCCGTCCCGGAATCAAGTCGACCAACAAGCTCTGCGTCGGAATCATGCTTCGTCTCAGAATGTGCATCCCGTGTCGAAATCATGCTTTGCCTCGGAGTATCTGCTTTCCCTGTCGAAATTATGTTTTGCCTGGGAATCAACCTCTGCATCGAAATTATGCTTCGGTCAGAATGTCTGCCGCCTGTCGGAATTATACTCCGATCCCTTTGGAACCATGCTCCGCTTATCGGAATCATGCTTCGATCCCTGGAATTATGCCTCTACTCTTCGGAATTATATTCCGATCCTCGGAATTATGCTCAGACTCTTCGAAATGATACTCCAACCCCTGGAATTATGCTCCGCAAATCGGAATGATGCTCTGATCCTCGGGAATCATGCACCCCGAGGGATGCTCCGCCCCGGAATGATGTTCCACCTTGAAGTCCAGCTTCAAGATCTATCAATTTCATGCACACAACTCATATGCGTGGCGTGCATTTATTGATGGGGGCACTTTGTTGGGGTCGAAAATTACACCCCGGTTGGCCAAGTCAAAGTCAAGGTCAACCCCATGCCAAGTGGGCCCAAGCCCAGATCAAGTGGGCCCATGCCTAAGTCGAGTCCGAACATGAAGCGGCCAGTCTCCCCATGCCAACATAAAAATCATGTAACAAATAATTTTAATGTAATTTTCTGTGCATGAATGTAAGCAAAATGGGCATAAAGCCAAATTTTTGTAAATCCTATGGCTTATGTGCAAAAGAAATAAGCACATGAGGCATGGAATGGGCAAAATGCCATTTTGCAAAGCCCAAGAGGCTATATGTAAATATGTAAGCCTATATACGGCAACATGATGATGAATAAAGGATACAACTTTTCATTCTCCCCAAAAACTAGAGTTCCTGTGCCTCCTTCTCCTTCCAAAAGGTTCTAAAACCTTCTTCCCTTCTTTTGAATTAAATTAAGAGTTTTACTCTTTCTTTTCCAAAACTAAATAGTTTTTCACCACAAAAACCATAAAAGGGAGCCCGGATCTTCCATTAGATTTTAAAAAGGGAAGATTTTTAAATCTCATACCTCTTGTTCTTCAAGATCCGGCCAACAGAGGAGGAAGAAAGAGACCCATCTCCGAAAATCCCACTTTGGAGGAGATCCAGGGCTCAAGGGAGAAGCCCCTTCATCAGCTCCAAAAATATCTTAGGAGTTTAACTCCTCAAAACACACACACACACACACACACACACACACACAAAATAATAAGTATTTATTTTTGGGAGTACAACTCTCAGTGCAGGAACCAAGTCCCTTTTTGCCGCCCAGCGCCAGAGCGCCCACATGCTTGGCACGTGAGGTGCTAGCGCCCAAAGCGCTAGCACCCAAGCGCCCAAAGCTCTAGTACCCGAGTGCCCACGTGTCGGACACGTGGGGCGCCGGCGCCTAAAGCGCTAGCGCCCGAGCGCCCACGTGTCGGGCATGTGAGGTGCTAGCGCTAGCGTCCAAAGCGCTAGGGCCCGAGCTCCCACGTGCCGGGCACGTGAGGCGCTAGCGCCAGCGCCCAAAGTGCTAGCGCCCGAGCTCCCACGTGCCGGGCACGTGAGGCGCTAGCGCCCGAGCACCCACGTGCCGGGCACGTAAGGCGCTAGCGCCAACGCCCAAGTGCTCGCGCCAGCGCCAGTGCCCAAGCGCCTAGCGCCGGCACCAGTGCCTGCATGCTAGGCGCTTGAGGCGCTGGCACCCACGTGTCCTTTGGACTCCATTTTTCTCCCATTTTACATACACTCCACACTAAAAATACCTCCCCCGTTAAAAAAATTTCAAACGGGACGCTGCCCCGCACCCCACAAGGGGGCTGCTAGCCCCCTTGACCCCCAGCCCGCTATCCGGGTAGCGGGACCCCCGTAAAAACTTTGCAGGCCTCCCGATATATCCAAAACCCCTTCAAAACACAACACTGCACATTGAGTTCGCATGACCAGTTTAACCCGTCAATCGGAGATTCTCTCGCTCCAAAGGCGAGGGGTAATTAACGGCAGCTTAGTCCGCGGCTCCGGAGATTTGGATCCCCACAATCGATAAAGCTCAGCCTACCCTAGACAGGGGGAATATGAAATGCGCTTGACAAGCGCACGCGCGTATTTCCATCTCAATAGGCTGACGAAAAACATCCTACACCCATCAGGAAACCGGATGCCACCACGACTATTAAGTTCCTGCAGAACAACGTGATACTCCGATTCGGTATACCGAGGCGTATCATCATCGACCACGGGACAAACTTCGAGAACGAGAAAGTGAAGGAATTTTGCAATGAGTATCATATCCTCATGAAGTTTGCCACGGTTGCACATCTCCAATGCAACGGGTAAGCCGAAGTCGCTAATCAGGACGTCCTCCGAGGTCTACGAACCCGCCTAGAAGGACGCCAAAGCGGTTGGGACGAGGAGTTACCTCGGGTCTTATGGGCCTTGCGCACGTCAAAGAAGACCCCCACTGGGGAAACCCCTTTCAGCCTCTGCTACGGGACCGAGGCAATGGTCCCAGCGGAGATCGAGCTACCCAGTCACCGGTCGAACACTTCGACGACAAAGCGAACACCATAGCCCTCCGGACCAACCTAGATATCTTGTTGGAGAAACGAGACCGGGCTCAGATCATAGCTGCCGTCTATCAGCAGCAAACCGCCCGATACTACAACGTGCGAGTCAAGCGTCGCTTCTTCAAGACCGGCGACCTAGTCCTGAGGCGAAACGAGTTCGTCGACTAAGGCAGGCTGTACAAGTTCTCCCCTAAATAGGGCCTACCGCTTGCAAGACACGGACGGGCACAAATTTACAACGCTGAGAAGCTCAAGCTATACCAGTGAGGGAAACCACCCTATTCGGTCCATCCTTAGCAGGCCTCTTACGGCCCCTCCCACGCTAAGGATCGAATCCCTCATTAAGAGGCAGCCGAGCGGCTACCCTGCTCGGTTACCCCCGGCTGGTAGTTCCCTACCTTGCAACACCAGGGACCTAAGCCCTCGCCAAGAGGCAACTGAGCAGCTTCATTGCTCGGTCCATCCTTAGCAGGCCTCGTACGGCCCCTCCCGCGCAAAGGATCAAAGCCCTCACCAAGAGGCAACCGGGCCCGCCCTTGCTCGGTTATCCCTGGTCGGTATTTCCCTACCCCACAACGCCAGGGATCTAAGCCCTCATCAAGAGGCGACCGAGCGGCTACCCTGCTCGGTCATCCCTGGCTAGCAACTTCTTACCCACAACGCCAAAGATCAAAGCCCTCACCAAGAGGCAGCCGAGCGGCTACCCTGCTCGGCTATCCCTGGCTGGTAGTTCCCTACCCCGCAACGCCAGGGATCAAAGCCCTCACCAAGAGGCACCGGGCAATAACCCTGCTCGTCCCGTCCTTAAGGATCAAAGCCCTCGCCAAAATGCACCGGGCAGTAACCCTGCTCGGCCCGTCCTTAGCAGGCCCCTCCCGCGCTAAGGATTAAAAGCCCTCACCAAGAGGCAACCGGGCCCGCCCTTGCTCGGTTATCCCTGGCTGGTAGCTCCCTACCCCACAACGCCAGAGATCAAAGCTCTCGCCAAGAGGCACCGGGCAGTAACCCTGCTCGGCCCGTCCTTAAGGATCAAAGCCTTCGCCAAGAGGCACCGGGCAGTAACCCTGCCCGGCCCGTCCTTAAGGATCAAAGCCTTCGCCAAGAGGCACCGGGCAGTAACCCTGCCCGGCCCGTCCTTAAGGATCAAAGCCTTCGCCAAGAGGCACCGGGCAGTAACCCTGCCCGGCCCGTCCTTAAGGATCAAAGCCCTTGCCAAGAGGCACCGGGCAGTAACCCTGCTCGGCCCGTCCTTAGCAGGCCACTTACGGCCCCTCCCGCGCTAAGGATCAAAAGCCCTCACCAAGAGGCAACCGGGCCCGCCCTTGCTCAGTTATCCCTGGCTGGTAACTACCTACCCCACAATGCCAGAGATCAAAGCCTTCATCAAGAGGCAACCGGGCCCGCCCTTGCTCGGTTATCCCTGGCTGGTAACTCCCTACCCTATAACGCCAGATATCAAAGCCCTCGCCAGGAGGCAACCGGGCCCGCCCTTGCTCGGTCATCCATAGCTGGTGTTACTAACCGCCGACGCCACGGTCCAAGCCCTCGCCATGAGGACATCCACGTCTAAGTGATCCCAACCTCAACTTCGGGGCCATGGAGATACCGACCCTTCACCGGTCTTTGCACACTTGGCCAATAGTCAAATTCAACTCAACGTGCAATCGCCAGACGAAGAACCGACCTGACGTGAAAGCTGGACCGTGCAATTACAAATGTTTTCCACAAACAAAAGGAAAATATGCGCACAAAGAAGCAGCAAAAATATTTTTTATTCACATAAATCAGAAGTCTCTACAAAGGTATTCTGGGCTCTCCAGCCTTACCAAAGTTGCCCGGAGGCTTATAAAAAAGAGAGAAAAAGGAAAGGCCAAAAAGTCCAGGCCGCAAGCCCGCCTAGAGCTCATGCCCCTCGGTACCATCCCCAAAAGCCGGGACTTCCGCTCCAGCAGCAGCTCCTCCCTCATCGCCCTCTGCCGAAGGCACGACCATCGATAGCGGGGCCCGAGCGCGGAGCTCACCATCAGCAAACTCCGGAGACTGTGCCTTGACGGCATCAAGAGCTGTGTGCCACGCAATGGCAGAGGCTTCACCGAGATCGACGTAAAACTGGTCCGACCCCTTGTAATCGGCCACCGCCTTTCGAGCTCGAACCTAGGCAACCTTCACCGCTTGAAGCGCAGCCTCGGCATCCCGTCTGCTGGCATCCTTCACCTTGTTCATTGCTGCATAGCGATTGGCCAGCTCCACCAACTTAGCCTCGATGGCTTGATGGGACTCACTTAACCGGTGATAGGACTCCCGGCACTTTGAGACGGCAAGCTCTCCGGCGTCCAATCGGGCTTCGAGGACGGCCATCCTCTCCCACTCCAAACGCAGCTCAAGTCGTAGATCCCCGGCCTCCGAAGAAGACTCCCCCACCAACCTCATAGCATGGGCATCCTCCTCGGCCTCCATGCGAGCGACGAGGGCGCAGTGCTGAAGGATCTGATGAAAAACGACAGAGAGGCTTAGAGACGATCGAACTGAGAAAAGGGCGCTCAAAATAACACATAAGAGAGTACGTACCTGCACCGCCTCCTGAGCTATAGCTGCCACTTGGGCCCTCAAGGTCCCCCACGGAATCTCGCCTCTGGCTGACTCTTCCATGTCAGCGAGCAGGCTGGCGGCAACGGAAAGCTCGGACGGGGCTACGAAACAGGCATCCCCCTCCTGCACAGGAATCCCATCGGGAATCTCAGTCGGTGGCGCGCGAGAGACCGTCTTCTTCCTCTTAAGAGGAACCACGTCTTCGTCCTCTTCCGCTTCCCTCGTCCGGGGCTCGGGAGCCCGCGGACGCCTCTGGCCGCTGCCGCAACAATCATCGGGGGCTTGGGTCGAGGCGGATGGCTTCGTCGCTGGCGACTCCCTTGGTGCGGAATTCGGGTCAGCCTGAGTTACGGCCACGCCCCCGGCTCTCTTCTAGGATAGGGCACGGAGGGCAGCAAGAACCCTGTATCGGTCCATTTGTTCTGCCAAGGGATGAAAACAGGATCGATTCAGAAGAAAAAGGAACAGAAGATAAAAGGGAGAATCTACGGGGGGCTACCTAGACCCTACCTGATCTATTTCTACAAACCCTTAAGAAGAAGACATCTAACCTGATTGAGAGGATAGGTCTTCAGAAAGGGAAACGCAGAGATCCTACCTAAAAAGAGAGCGCCGATCTAACGAGACCCAAGGCGAAGAAAATATGAAGTGGTACGGGCCATGATAGGGACCCCACCTCTATTTATGGCTGCCGGCGTACACATCCTACGGCGATAACTATCTCCCGCCGAAACGACTCATTGCATTCAACGACCACGATCACTCCACCTGTCGCGCGCGCATTGGTCGTATCCCATCAAATCTGCGGCCCGTCGCGTCAGCCAGCCAGCGCCCGACATGTGGGCTATCGCTTCGGTGAACGTACGCACGATCCGGCACATCCTCTTTAATACGGGATCTGACTCCTGATCCGCTGACGTCTCCAAGAAGATATAGTTGGATGCCCGGGAATGCATACTCACGATATCTACGACAAGGAGCTCGCCTCGGGTGACCCGGCAGACCACTCTCGACCTGACCCGTGAGCAGATCGGGACGAGAGTGGGGGGCAAATGATGATGCTCGATATCGGTGATCTCCAAGATCATGACACGTGACAGATGACGTGTCCCGAAGCTTGCAAGAAAGGACCTGCAGTGGCCGACCAAACCACTCCTATGCCCGTCCTACAAATAACCGCTGGCTCACCTCCGAGCCCCCTGCACAATTGGCCTTCTCGGACCCCTCAACTCGTCTCCGGGCTACCACAGAACCAAGATAGCTTGGCCTTTTGCTCGGTTCCGAGCCTCCTGCCGGGCTCATCTTCCTCGGTCCCATCGACCGACCAACGGCATCGATCGCAAGTGCATCCACCTCGCCTCCGCGAATCTCTCCATGCACGAGATATCCGCCGGCCATGATCCCGCGTTCCACGCCATCACGATCCCCATTAATGATCCTGCCTCGCCATCAATGGGAGATCCCGCCTATCACGCGAGCGTGACGTCAGGGGCATAACGGCCGGCGTGATTCTCGCACCTGCCTGCCTGTTGCCACCACTACATAAACCCCTCTTTCAGGCGACTCAAGTAAGCAATTCCTTCCTCACTAAGTCGTTACTCTGCTCGACTTGCACCACTAACTTGATCGTCGGAGGGTCCTCGGTGGTACAACCACCCCGGGACTTCCTTGCAGGTAGCTCGGCTCAACCTCAAAACCACAGCCCATTGAAATCCACACGCTTCAGGAGTCAACCTCCAACTCAAATCTCAGCCATCCATCATCGCCAACAGCAGTTCAACGGAAGATAACATCTTGACGCGATACGGCACGCGTCAGCTGAGCGGGTCGGGTCGAGAGTGGGGGACTAATGATGATGCTCGATATCGGTGATCTCCTAGATCATGACACGTGGCAGATGACATGTCCCGAAGCTTGCAAGAAAGGACCTGCAGTGGCCGACCAGACCACTCCTATGCCCGTCCTATAAACAACCGCTGGTTCACCTCCGAGCCCCTCTGGACAATTGGCCTCATCGGCCCCTTCAGCTCGCCTCCGGGCTACCACAGAACCAAGATAGCTCGGCCTTCCGCTCGGTTCCGAGTCTCCTGCCGAGCCCATCTTCCTTGGTCCCATCGACCGACCCACGACATTGATCGCAGGTGCATCCGCCCCGCCTCCACGAATCTCGCCATACACGAGATATCCGCCGGCCACAATCCCGCGTTCCACGCCATCACGATCCCCAATAATGAGCCTGCCTCGCCATTAATGGGAGATCCCGCCTATAACGCGGGCGTGACGTCGGGGGCGTAACGGCCGGTATGATTCTCGCACCTGCCTGCCTGTTGCCACCGCTACATAAACCCCTCTTTCAGGCGACTCAAGTAAGCAATTCCTTCCTCACTAAGCAGTTACTCTGCTCGACATGCACCACTAACTTGATCGTTGGAGGGTCCTCGGTGATACAACCACCCCGGGACTTCCTTGCAGGTAACTCGGCTCAACCTCAAAACCATAACCCATTGAGATCCACATGATTCAGGAGTCAACCTGATGATGCTCGATATCGGTGATCTCCCAGATCATGACACATGGCAGATGACGTGTCACAAAACTCACAAGAAAGGACCTACAGTGGACGACCAGCCCACTCCTGTGCCCCGTCCCACGAACAAACGCTGGCTCACCTCCGAGCCCCCTGCACAATTGGCATCCTCGGCCTCCCAACTCGTCTCCAGGCTACTGCAGAACCAAGATACCTCGGCTCTCCCGCTCGTCCGCGAGCTCTCCCGCCGAGGTTATCTTCCTCGGTCTCATCGACCGATCAACAGCACCGCTCACAGGCGCAACCGCCATCCCGCGAATCTCGCCATGCGTGAGATATCCACCGGCTACATCCCACGTTCCATGCCATCACGATCCCCCATTAACGAGCCTGTCTCGCCATTAATGGGAGATCCTGCTCATCATGCGGGCATGACGTCGGGAGCGTAACAGCTGGCGTGATTCTCGTGCCTGCCTTGCCTGCTGCCACCGCTATATAAACCCCTTCTTCAGACGGTTCAAGTAAGCCATTTATACTACACTAAGCTGTTAGTCTGCTTGGATTTCCTCTCTAACTTGACCGTCGGAGTGTCTTCGGTGGTACAACCGCCCTGGGACTTCCTTGCAGGTAGCTCGGCAACAACAATCTCAACCCCATTGAGATCCACACGCTTCAGGATCCTGCCTCCAGATCCAATCTCAACCGTCCATTGCCGCCGTCAGCAAATCAATGGAAGGTAACATCCTGACGCGATCCAGGCCGCGTCAGCTGGCGCCGTCTATGGGAAAACCTTGATTCCACAAAAACAAAAGTTCATCTTCTGATCTCAATCTAATGGCGAGTGATCATCACGACGATCCAAGTACTAGCCGTCGCCTCCCCCTCAACGGAGGTGCGGACGAACCTCCTCCGCCAAATGCCATCAACGCCCTTGCCGGTCAGATAGACCGACTCGCGTCCGCCGTGGAGGCGCTCGTCCGCATCCAAACAGCAGACCAAGATCCCCAGACCGCTCGTGCAGGCTCGGCCAATTGTCGCCTCACTGTTTCCGACAGTCACAGGTCCCCCGGGCTGACATATTCAAGAACCTGGTGGGCACCGCTTCGTTTGGCTCCGAGGCCTTATGCCAAAGAGCTTCTCCCCGAGCCTCGCCGCTCCTCTGTCCTTCCCAAGGCAGTGACGGTCAGTACGCCTGTTTGCAGGCATGACCGGCACCCCCTCCCTCGATGGAGTCGCGTACGCGAGACTCGCCGCGGCAGCTCAAAGACAACCCTATCGGGGGGCATGAGGAACCTCACCAAAAGGAGCCGAGGCTCGTCAAAAATCATGGTCATGACGGTGCGGGATACGTTGAGTACCTGCGAGACTCAACACCCCACGCCAGCCGCGGAGGCCGTCAGCCGTCCGAGGAAGAAGGCCAGGGAGACCGAGCTGATCACTTTTGACGACGGGGACTTTCACGGCATATCCCTGCCCCACAACGACCCCCTGGTGATTACGGCTCGGGTCCATCAATACGAGGTGCACAGGATCCTGGTCGACTCGGGAAGCTTGGCAGACATTCTCTTCTACGACCGCTTTCTGCGCATGGGGCTCACCGCGGCAAACCTCGAGCCTTTCTTGGCGAAATCGAAATGACACGGCCCCGGCGATTCGCCTCCCCCACGCGTTCGATACACGTATTGCCCGTGACTGTTACTATTCCCCATACTTACACCGGGAAGGTCAGACAGAACCTCACGAGGAAGCGGCCGAGCAGCTACCCTGCTCGGCTATCCCTGGCCGGTAGCTCCCTACCCCACAACACCAGGGATCAAAGCCCTCGTCAAGATACAACTGAGGAGCTTCACTGCTCGGTCAATCCTTAGCAGGCCTCTTATGGCCCCTCCAGCGCTAAAGATCTAAGCCCTCACCAAGAGGCAGCCGAGCGGCTACCCTGGTCGGCTATCCCTGGCTGGTAGCTCCCTACCCCACAACTCCAGGGATTAGAGCCCTCGCCAAGAGGCAACTGAGCAGCTTCACTGCTCGGTCAATCCTTAGCAGGCCTCCCATAGCCCCTCCAGCGCTAAGGATCTAAGCCCTCACCAAGAGGCAGCCGAGCAGCTACCCTGCTCGGCTATCCCTGGTTGGTAGCTCCCCTACCCCACAACGCCGGGGATCAAAGCCCTCACCAAGAGGCAGCCGAGCGGCTACCCTGCTCGGCTATCCCTGGCTGGTAGTTCCCTACTCCACAACGCCAGGGATCAAAGCCCTCACCAAGAGGCAGCCGAGCGGCTACCTGCTCGGCTATTCCTGGCTGGTAGCTCCCTACCCCACAACGCCAGGGATCAAACCCCTCGCCAAGAGGCAACTGAGCAGCTTCACTGCTCGGTCAATCCTTAGCAGGCTTCCCATGGCCCTTCCAACGCTAAGGATCTAAGCCCTCATGATGAGGCAGCCAAGCGGCTACCCTGTTCGGCTATCCCTGGCTGGTAGCTCCCTACCCCACAACGCCAGGGATCTAAGCCCTCACCAAGAGGCAGCCGAGCGGCTACCCTGCTCGACTATCCCTGGCTGGTAACTCCCTACCCTACAATGCCACGGATCAAAGACCTCACCAAGAGACACCGGGCAGCAACCCTGCTTGGCCATCCTTAAGGATCAAAGCCCTCGCCAAGAGGCACCGGGCAACAACCCTGCTCGGCCATCCTTAGTAGGCCTCTTACGGCCCCTCCCGCGCTAAGGATAAAAAGCCCTCGAAAGAGGCAACCGGGCGCGCCCTTGCTCGGTTATCCCTGGCTGGTAGCTCCCTACCCCAACACACCAGGGATCAAAGCCCTTGCCAAGAGGCACCGGGCAGTAACCCTGCCCGGCCTATCCTTAAGGATCAAAAGCCCTCGAAAGAAGAAACCGGGCCTGCCCTTGCTCGGTTATCCCTGGCTGGTAGCTCCCTACCCCAACACACCAGGGATCAAAACCCTCGCCAAGAGGCACCGGGCAGCAACCCTGCTCACCATCCTTAGTAGGCCCCTAACGGCCCCTCCCGCGCTAAGGATAAAAAGCCCTTGAAAGAGGCAACTGGGCTCGCCCTTGCTCGGCTATCGCCAAGAGGCACCTAGCAGTTACCCTGCTCGGCCCCATCTTTAGCATGCCTCTCCGAGCCTCCCGCGCTAAGGAACATGACCTCACCACGAGGCATCCGGTCTATCTACGTCTGAGCGATCTCCACCTCGATTTCGGGGCCATGGAGATACCGTCTTTGCACACTGGGCAAATGAAAAGATTCAACTCGACGCGTAATCGCTAGACGAAGAACCGACATAACACAAAGGCAGTACCGTGCAAATACAAGTGTTTACCGACAAAGGAAAATACGAGCACAAACACTACAAAAAGTTTTTATTCACAAAGCCAAAAGTCTTTACAAGGGTATTGTGGGCTCCCCAGCCTTATCAAATTACCCGGAGGCTTACAAAAGAGAGAGGAAGAAAAACCAAAAAGTTTGAGTCGCAAGCCCCGCCTTGACCTCGCCTCCCTCATCACCGTCGGCCGGAGGCATGACCACTGAAAGTGGGACTCGAGCACGGAGCTCACCATCGGCAAACTCTGGAAACTTCTCCTTGACGGCATCAAGAGCTTTGTTCCATACAATGGCGGATGCCTCGCCGAGATCGACGTAAAACTGGTCCGACCCCTTGTAATCGGTCACTGCCTTCCTAGCCCGAATCTTGGCAACCTCCGCCGCCTGAAGCGCCGCCACGGTATCCCGCCTGCTGGCATCCCTCGCCCTCTTCATGGCTGCAAAGAGATCGGCCAGTTCCATCAACTTCGCCTCAACAACTCGGTGGGACTCACTTAGGCAATGATAGGACTCCCAGCACCTTGAGATGGCGAGTTCCGCAGCGGCCGATTAGGCTTCCAAGACAGCCATCCTCTCCCTCTCCAGACGCAGCTCAAGTCATAGGTCCTCGGCCTCCGAAGAAGACTCCCGCCGGCCTCGTAGCGTGGATAGCCCCCTCGGCCTCCATATGAGTGACAAGGGTGCAGCGCTGAAGGACCTGACGGGAAACAGCAGAGAGACTTAGAGACACCCGGACTAAAGAAAGGGCGCTCAAAACGACACATGAGGGAGTACGTACCTACACCGCCTCCTGAGCTATAGCCGCCATTTGGGCCCTCGGGGTCCCCCGTGGAATCTTGCACCCGGCCGACTCTTCCATACCAGCAAGCAGGCCGGCAGCAACGGAAAGCCCAGACGGGACAATGAAATGGACGTCCCCCTCCTGCACAGGAATCCCCCCAGGATTCTCCAACGGTGGCGCACGAGAGACTGTCCTCTTCCTCTTAAGAGGAACCCCGTCTTCGCCCTCTCCTGCATCCCTCGTCTGGGGCTCGAGAACCCCTGGACGCCTTTGGCCGCCGTCGGGACAATCATCGGGAGCTCGTGACGAGGCAAATGGCCCCGCCATCGGCGGCACATTTGGTGCTGGGCTCGGGTCAGCCGGAGGCACGACCGCACCGCCGGCCTCCATCTGGGGCTGAGCGCCGAGAGCACCAAGAGTCCTAGATCGATCCATTTGCCCTGCCAAAGGGAGAGGTAGACTCGACTCAGAAGAAGGAGAAGTAGAAGAAAAAAAGGAAGACATCTAACCTGATGAAGAGAAGTCCTCGGGAACGCGGAGATCCGACCTAAAAAGGAGAGCACTGAGCTAACAAGACCCAGAACGAGGAAAATATGAAGAGATATGGGCCCTGAAGCGGACCCCACCTCTAGTTATTGCCACCGGCGTTCTCATCCAACGGCGACAGTTATCTCCCGCCGAAACGGTTCAGTACACTCGATGGCCACGATCGCTCCACCTGTCTCATGCACATTGGCATATCCCCTTAGACGCCAGATGTCTGCGGCCCGTCGCGTCGGCCAACCAGCGCCTGACGCATGGACTGTCGCTTCAGTAAACGTACACACGATCCGGCGCACCCTCTTTAATGCAGAGATCTCTCCCCTGATCCGCTGGCGTCATCCAGAAAATACAGCATATTGCCCGGGAACATGCCCCGACGATATCTTCGGAAAGGAGCTCACCTCGAGTGACCCGGCAGACCACTCTCGACCCGACCTGTCAGCTGGTCGGGACGAGAGTGGGGGGCTAATGATGATGCTCGATATCGGTGATCTCCCAGATCATGACACGTGGCAGATGACGTGTCCCAAAGCTCACAAGAAAGGACCTACAGTGGCCGACCAGGCCACTCCTGTGCCTGTCCACGAACAAACGCTGGCTCACCTCCGAGCCCCCTGCACAATTGGCCTCCTCGGCCTCCCAGCTCGTCTCCAGGCTACCGCAGAACCAAGATACCTCGGCTCTCCCGCTCGTCCGCGAGCTCTCCCGCCGAGGTCATCTTCCTCGGTCTCATCGACCGATCAACGGCACCGCTCACAGGCGCAACCGCCATCCCGCGAATCTCGCCATACGCGAGATATCCGCCGACCACATCCCACGTTCCACGTCATCATGATCCCCCATTAATGAGCCTGTCTCGCCATTAATGGGAGATCCCGCTCATCACGCGGGCGTGACGTCGGGAGCGTAACGGCCGGCGTGATTCTCGCGCCTGCCCTGCCTACTGCCACCGCTATATAAACCCCTTCAGACGGTTCAAGTAAGCCATTTTTACTCCACTAAACCGTTACTCTGCTCGGATTTCCTCTCTAACTTGACCGTCGGAGGGTCCTCGATGGTACAACAATTCCGGGACTTCCTTGCAGGTAGCTCGGCAACAACAACCTCAAACCCATTGAGATCCACATACTTCATGAGCCTGCCTCCAGATCCAATCTCAGCCGTCCATTGCCGCCGTCAGCAGATCAACGGAAGGTAACATCCTGACGCGGTCCGGGCCGCGTCACAACCTCTAACTCAAATCTCAGTCGTCCATCATCGCCAACAGCAGATCAACGGAAGGTAACATCTTGATGCGATATGGCACGCTTCATTTAGACTTTTACATCAGTTCAATAAAGTTCCATCTCAACAATCTATTCAAATATTTTTTGGCCTATGCTAGAAGCAAGAGCAGGTAAGGTAATTGTTAAATGAAGATGAGCGAGCCAGAGGCTGAAGATTTTAGGCATCATAATGGAAGGTGCGCATTTCAATCGCGAGCAATTGGAATGGATGTATCGGTTATAATAGCGTGGAGAACCATAGGGCTGAAGGTTCCTAATGTTTATAGGAGCAATGGAGCATGCCCAGTTTTTGTTTTGTATTTGGACCTGATAGTTTAATTTGTTCGGTGAACTATATTCTATTTATGATTATGATCAGTTTCTCACTTTATTCTATTTATTTTCTGTTCAATTATATCTTAGTGAAACCACTGGTGCTTCGCTGTATTGTTTAATATTTCTCTATTTCGTTCCACGGGATGGTCTGTATAGAATTCACATTAATATTTGACATTTTAAGGAAAAAAACTGATTATCTTTTGTCCATGAATTGCGAATAACCTACCTGATCGATTACGGTTTGTTGTTTGGTTTACTAAATTAAGTTGTTATTTCTAATTCATATTTTGGTTGTATATCATGAAATAGGAAAGGTCAGAGATACATATGTAACTAGTAAGGTCGAATATGATTGTTTTATTCTCAAAACTTTCAATATTTTTTATGCATGTGATTTCTTGATCAAAATGGGATGTTCTCAATTTCAAGTGATCATGCATATTTTTTCTGAACTAGATCAACATGAGCATATTACTTCAACTCCAAAATGCTATTATTATAGGAATGCATCTGGTCCGATTTCAAAATTTAAATGTTTCGATTTTCCTTTTTGTCTAAGAAGAAAATTATCCTCTATTTGCATTTTAATAGTCATATTATTGCTGTTTAAGTAAAAAAAAAATGTCTTAAACTACCGTTATAATTATATATCCTTTTTATTTAGCCATGCCAGTAGTAATTAATCTTTTTATTTAGGGTTCATTTAAAATATGTCGCAAGGTTTAAATTCTTAAAACAAAGAGTGGTTTCTATATATTGATCAAACAGAAATGATAAGGGATTCATGCAATTCAAGAAATATAATTATGAACTGTTTTCTTAAGTAAAGGCATGGTATAAAAAGTTTTAATTAGTCTAATTTTTAATATTAATCCAAAACAATGAGTCTAGATCGTTTATAAACACTGAGAGATAAACTTAATGATACATGCTTATGTTATATGTATGGAAGTTTGGTGGTTTAATTTCTTGGCATTAGTAGAAGCAAAAGCCAACTAAAGATAAATTAAGGCCATATTTTTTTATGATTCAGATTAATTACCAACCTCCTAGATTTTAGTAATTTAGACAAAATTTTATAAGACGCACTCCCCCAAAAACTCGCAGCCTTTATTCCCTCCTCCCTTGTAATAATAACAATTACAAAGATCTCTCTCTTCAGTCTTCCCCTTCCTCTTTCTCTCTCCTAACGAGGGAGACCCCATTCAACCACCTCCCTCTTTCTCTCTCGCTGCAACCCAAAGCAAAACATTTCTCGCCTTGCTAACAATACCTAATCCCCTTTTCCTCTCTCTCTCTCTAAAAAATAATAATAATTCTAGAGAGAGAAAATCCTACTCCAAGATGAAGAACGCGGCTCGCCGGAGCAACAGCCTCCGCTCCGCCGCCGCCGCCGCCGGAACCGCAGGCGGCGGCGGCGATTCGCCGTTGAAATCGCCGTCGTCCCTCTTCTGGTTCCTCCTCCACGCCCTCTGCTGCGTCATCAGCCTCATCCTTGGCTTCCGCTTCTCCCGCCTCCTCTTCTTCCTCCTCTTCTCCTCCCCCGCCTCCAATTACAACCCTACCCCTCACCTGTCCTCCTCCTCCAAAACCCTAACCCTAACCCTACCGAACCCCAACCCTAACCCTAGCCCCAACGTGACGGCGGCGGAGAGCCACGTGGTGGTGGGGCGCCACGGGATCCTGATCCGGCCGTGGCCGCACCCGGACCCGATCGAGACGGCGAAGGCCCACCGGATCATGGAGCGGGTGCAGCAGGAGCAGCGGAGCCAGTACGGCGTCAAGGAACCCAGGCCCGTCATCGTCGTCACCCCCACCTACGTCAGGACGTTCCAGGCCCTGCATCTCACTGGGCTGATGCACACCTTGATGCTGGTGAACTACGACTTGACCTGGATTGTGGTCGAGTCTGGGGGCACCTCCAACGAAACGGCGGATCTGCTCGCCAGGTCGAGGCTGAAGACGATTCATTTGGGGTTCGAGCAGAAGATGCCGCTCAAGTGGTTGGATCGGCATAAGGTGGAGGGCTTGATGCGGATCGAAGCGCTCAGGTATGACCCTAGTGCAAAAATATTGAACTTTTGCTGAAAATTTTGTTAGCTTGCTATTAGATTTAACTGATGTTTCATAGTTTCTATCTAAATATCTGAGTATCCTAAATATGTGGATCATAGTACCCTTTCGACCCTCAAAATTTAAACTTAAATATACATTATTTGAATAAATAATTGGAATAAATTTGTGCATTGGTCAAACATCTTGCAAGGCGCTATTTTAAATCACTCATTTTGTAAGCTGCAATAGCTTATACCGTATTTTAATGAATGAAATTTAATGTTTGATGCTACTATATATGGCTTCCGGTTGGTGTGATTTGAATTTTGAATAATAAGATAGAATTATATAATCCATTTCCTGAAAATTGTTCTAATATTTAAAATTTGCTACTTTGCTATTAGATCTAATTGATACCGCTTCAATTTAACAGGTTGGTGAGAGAAAGAAAATTAGATGGGATCATGGTGTTTGCTGATGATAGCAACATGCATAGCTTAGAATTATTTGATGAGATTCAGAAGGTGAAGTGGATTGGTGCAGTATCTGTTGGAATTCTTGCTCATTCTGGGAATTCTGATCCATTGGCTCAAAACGATAAGAGCGAAGACGACAAAGATAAGGAGAACATGCTGATTCCTATTCAGGGGCCGGCCTGCAATTCCTCTAATCAATTGGTTGGCTGGCATACATTCAATTCTTTGCCTTATATGGAAAAAAGTGCTACTTTTGTTGGTGATTTGGGGACTGTTTTGCCGACTAAAATGGAATGGGCTGGGTTTGTTCTTAACTCGAGGTTGGTATGGAGAGAAGCTGAGGATAAACCTGAATGGGCTAGAGATCTTGATTCGGTGGGTGTGAATGGCGAAGAGATTGAGGGCCCAGTGGTTTTGTTGAAGGATCCGGCATTTGTTGAGCCACTTGGAAACTGTGGGAAGAAGGCTATGCTATGGTGGCTGCGTGTGGAAGCTCGCTCAGATAGCAAGTTTCCATCAGGGTATGTTCCTTCACCCCTTGTTTTACGAAATGTTGATTTTTGGTAACAATTGTTTTTAGGATTAATTGCATAAAGCACCCTTCATTAATAACTTATCCAGGTTTATTACCACTTAATACGTGGAGTGAGTCATGATCTGGACTAAAACAACACTTATACGCCCTTGGCTGACCAATTCAGGTTGTTGAGTGCTACTAAACCTATTCAGGGGTTATAAGTGCTGGATGAGGTATAGTTAAAGGGCTCTATATATAATTAGCCAATGATTTTGTTAGCGATTTGCTCCTGCTTTCAAATGCATAACCTTTTATGTTGATATTTATTGGTGTTCTGTGATACTTTGTTCTTGGCATCGTTAATATTATATTAGTGAATGGTATATACTGATAACATGGATCTAATCCATATGTTTGCCCATGTATATTAACCAAGGTTTTATGAATTGTGGAATATCGATAAATGATATTAAAGTAAAGGCCTCAATGTTGGGGAATATTGACACCTTTGTAAATGACTGAATACAAAATCTGTCGGAATTCTTGAATGGTTTCCTTTCACATGCACTTCCTTGGGCATTGACCTCAAGTGCCTTATTTCATTTTGAGTGCTTATCAGATGAGAATGGTGCAACACAGGACCACTTACTCTCAAGCTAGCAATATAGCTAGACTAGGCATTTACCTTGTGCATTATGCATGTGTAACATGCAATAGGGCATGAAGATATGTAGTAACACCCGATTTCTTCTAGCTCAAAATTTACTAAAAAATGGAGTTTATTCGATTGTAAGATTATCTCTGCTTAGAGAATTGAACTATCGTACTTTTCTCAATTAATTAGCTAATGTAAAACCTTAATGGGGTTTGAGAAACTATTAAGGCATCGGTTTACCACATGCAAAAAGACTTGTGAGAAATAAGATTACATATTTATGTAGACTTGAAAGCATAAATAAGCAGTGGACAACATACAAAAAAGATCAGTTCTATCAAGGACTTTGAGTTAAATTTTCACTACAATACAATGCTCTTTCAAATGTTTCAGATACATATCATATACTTCAAGACTGTACAGAACTGATCTCTTTTGGTAGAACTGAATGGGAAATTTTCTTTAAAAATAATTTGGAAAAGGGAGGATAACATCAAATAGGTGGATAAAGAATCATAGCCCTCACTTTGGAAGATCTAAATAAGCTATAAACCTTTCACTAACGATAAACAAACAAATTAAAGAAAGCAGGAAAAGGATTATAATCCTCTCCTGAACTATAAGCTGGTGCAGGGGAAAAAAAATAAAGAAAAAAGGCTTAGTTTTAGAAAACTACTGATCAATTTAGGCATTTTGCACAGAAGAAGTATGAAAATTACAAAAACTACCAAACTCCGTTAGCTTCCTCGTTATATGATGCATAGCAAGTACCAATATACCCCCAGTCCTAATGCCCCTAACCCTTCTCTCCCTTCCTTCCCCATCCTTCCTCTTCTCCCCCACATCAGCGACATCGTCCTCTCCGCTGATCTCTTCTCCACTCACATCTCCACCTTCCTTTACTTTTTGATGACTTCCACTACCTCACTCTTCGCTAACCTCCTCAGATATCTATCCCCTTTCCAATCCTTCGTTTCTAAAATCGATAGTTGAGATTTGTTTGCAATTTCATATGAAATTGGGTTGATGAGTTGATGATTTTGATGGATTTGAGGAGTGGGCTGATGGTTGATGGGTTAGATGGCAAAGGGAAAGGGTATGAAGGAGTGGGATTCAAGATTGGTATTTTAGAGTTTCTGTGCAATTTATTCAGGAATTTTAGAAGCGGGTTGATGGATTGATGGAGGAGGAATAGGAGGAGGGACGAAGAAAACATTAGAGGGTAAAGTAATTTCCTGTAATCAATATTGTCCATCGTAGTTTTTCATAATTTCGACTTTTTCCTTGTAGTTATCTGCAAAATGTCTAATCTTAGTGATATGTTTTTAAGAAGTTAAACAAAAGAAGATGTCAATTTGATATGACTAGTTAAAAATAAACCAATGAATACATTTTTTACCTAATCTTTGCCAAAAAAAAAATAATGTAGTTCTCCTAATTAGCGCGAAGCACGAATTTTCGGCTGCAAGGCCAATGAAAGTTGAAAGCTCATGTGCAGACCTTACTTCATTTCTTTCTTAATTGGTACCAAATCCCGTCCAAGAAATATATGGAAAAATGATCATGGGCATTGTAGACCAAGAACCATAGATGGCAATACGACATTATCCAATTTCTCTGATACCACAAAAGAAGTCTAGAATAAAAGATAAGATGATATGTTTCCTACAAATGATTGTAATCAACTACAAGGCATAAAAATGGCCAAGAACCACACATAGTTCATCCGCATAATGAATTCTAGTTTGAAGAGCTAAACAGTTTTTACCATCAAACACCTTCTTATGCACATCGTTTCCGATGTATCTGGCCACAAGTGATATTTTCAACTTTTATAAATTTGGTTCTTGTATATTCACCAGACCCAATACCTAAATATCACGATGTGATCTTCATATTAAGCCCGCCTTAGTATATGAGGTACTTAAATTAGTTAACTTGCCTGGCATTAATTGCTCACAGCTAGTTTATTAGCACTCGACATCCCTAGGGTCTACTATCAGATCAAAATTTCTCTTTAGAGACGCGTGGATTTTAAATGCTAATAGACCAGTTGATGGGTGATAAGTGATAGATGAGACACAGTAAATGGTGTTATTCACAATTAAATGTGAATCTGGTAGAAAAAATATGTGCTGCACCATCTTATAACTACCTTTATCTAACCAATACAGTTATATATTGAAATGCAGATGGATAATAGATCCTCCTTTGGATATTACTGTTCCTGCAAAGCGCACTCCATGGCCAGATGCACCACCGGAACTCCCGTCTGAAACACATGCAACCGACCAGGATCACGTCGAAAAACATCCTTCAAAGCCAGTCAAATCTTCTCGGTCTAGACGCAGTTCCCGTAGTAAAAGGAAGCACGAGCACCGTGCAGTAAATACCCGAGTTACTGAAGTTTCTCAAAGCCAATCAAACTGAGAGAGTAAACTAAAGGTTGGTTTTAGCTTATGCTCTCTGATTTTTAACAACTTACATGACCACCTTTTATATATAGTCGACTGGGGTCTTTTTAATGGCAGTCCCTGAAGTTACTTAAATTTGATATTAATACCCTGCAATCTTAATATTATTAATGCGAACTCTCCTAGGGTTTCGCAGATCGGTTTTACCTTACAAACTTTAGTATCATCATCATCATCCTTCGCTCATGCGACTTTCACAGGATTTGAACTAGTGAACTCTTCACATTGAAAAGTAAAGTTTCGATCTTCCGTTAGTATGCATATCCCTTATCAATAGAAAAAAGTTTCAAAATCCTAGGTTCCTAAATTGTCCACATCATCTATTTCTTCTTTCAAGTATGTGATCTTACATCTTCCTTGGTTTACCCAGCATCAATTATTCCTCATTATGTACAGAACAGGCCCCTGTATATATACTTCCTTTAATCTTAAAAAATAGTATAATTGGACCTTTTTGCCCCCCTTGACTATCATCCAAAAAGCTGGCATCGCATTCAGTTAATAGGATTCAGTAATGTTTCGGTTATTAATATCGAAATTTGTCAATACTTCTAATGTCATCTCGAAACTGCTTTTGTTTTTAGAAGCTCTAAGGTGCATTCGTATCATGATCCAGGCTTTTGTTTTGTATATTTGCAACATGCTCCACCAGAAAAAAGAAGGGCAATACAACTGGAGGTTGAATACTTGTGAGAATGTGCTGGAGGTTGGTTGCTTAAATGATGGAACTTTACCAAATTGTGTGTTGTTGTATTTATTTATATATAGTTTAATTGGTGGGGTGTTTGTGTAGCTTGTACCTGATATGTAGTGAGATTCCCTATATATTGTCAGCAAATTTCATTTATAGCTATAAAAATTTCTGTTCATTTTGTTTCATTCCATAAATACTGATGTAATAAAGTCTTTGCAGATTAGGTGTTGTAGCATATGTTTGTTTTTCACTATTTGAGGAAGGCTGGGATTTTTTTTCTTCTGCTCATGGGCTATGTTTATAATGTGGTATTAAATGTGATTTTTTTGCCGTGGCACGGGCTTCTTGAAATCGAACAAAATAACAAATAATCTCACATTGATGTCATAACAAACCTGTTAAAACCATTTAGTGCTTCAACATTCGTTAGAAAGTCAATAATAATAGCATTTTTTTCATAGAAAATATGAGAAGGTCCTAAACTTTCGACCGTTTCTATCCAAGGACATTTAGTACCAAGCATCAATTTCGCAATGCCAAAATAAGAACCTCCCACTGATTAATCCCACTGATAACCAAAGTTGAATTAGCTTCTTCTAGTTAGGAGTTCTAATTAGGAGTTCGGTAACATTCAACTCAAATATCAGTTATGAAGTTTTCTAGGTTTTTTTTATCCGAGATAGGGTATAATAATATTAAAATAATTAAAATAAAATCATTTATTTTTTATTTATCAAAATAGAGCGGTTTCACATTCCCATCCGCCCATCAGCACCCGCAGCAAGTAGAGAGCGGGTTTCAAGAACTCGCCCCCACCCTCTAAAGAAGAGGACGGGTTCCTAGAACCCGTCCTCTCCTATATAGGGTGAGGGCGGGTTCTAGAAACCCGCCCTTATTTAAAAAAATTAAATAAAAACAGAATTTAATAAATATCGTTTAAAAAAACTAATAAATAATATTGTTGTTGTTTAAATATGAATCTTGTATACATTTTAATAACAAAATGAATCCGTCAAATTTATAATACAAAAAAATCATCTGTTTGTAAAAGTATACAATTATCGTTTTACCTTTCCCTTTTCCAATCCGAGGAGGCTTGGCATAAGCCTATGCCTCTTGGGATGACTGGATGACCCTCCCGTTTCTTGGGTATATGGCGGCGGCGGCGTATACTCTTCTGCTTCGTCTTGAGCATCATTTTGGACAGGCTGTTGTTCCGCAAATCCTGAATGTGGAACAGGCTAGAACCCGTCCTCTCCTATATAGGGTGAGGGCGGGTTCTAGAAACCCGCCCTTATTTAAAAAATTTAAATAAAAACAGAATTTAATAAATATCGTTTAAAAAAACTAATAAATAATATTGTTGTTGTTTAAATATGAATCTTGTATACATTTTAATAACAAAATGAATCCGTCAAATTTATAATACAAAAAAATCATCTGTTTGTAAAAGTATACAATTATCGTTTTACCTTTCCCTTTTCCAATCCGAGGAGGCTTGGCATAAGCCTATGCCTCTTGGGATGACTGGATGACCCTTCCGTTTCTTGGGTATATGGCGGCGGCGGCGTATGCTCTTCTGCTTCATCTTGAGCATCATTTTGGACAGGCTGTTGTTCCGCAAATCCTGAATGTGGAACAGGTGTCGGATATGTGCTGCCTCCCAACAACTGTATGTAGGACGAAAAATCCGTTTCCCAACTGGGCTGTTGTTGCGAAGAACCTGTCCTGGTTTCATGCTGCTGCTGTTGCACAAAACCTGGCCCCCATGACTGCGCAAATTCTGACCCCCGAGACTGCTGCTGTTGCGCAAAACCCGACCCCTAAGACTGTTGTTGTTGTGCAAAACCTGACCCCCAAGTTTGCTGTTGTTACGCAAAACCTGTCCCCCAAAACTGTTGTTCCTCCGGTTGTTACGCTTGTTCAGTATGTCAGGGTTGATGCTGACAGTATGGTGTTCCAAACCGCTGATCCCGCTGCTCTGGATCTCCCTGATATTGCGGCTCTGGTTCCAGCTCATACTGCTGCTCTGGTGCCGGCTCATGCTGCTGTTCTAGCGATGGCGATAAATGTGGAAGCATATTATATGAATCGAATATACCACCAATATATGAGTCTACAGTACAAAATAAAGCCAGAGTATCTGGACCAGCATCAGCCGGATATGGATCATGTATCATTGATTGTATATGATGCAACCCACGAGCATGTCGTTACATTAAAAATAAGAAATAATAATTGACTCATACCGCCGGATGTTAAAAACTAATATAATTTAAAGAATTTAACTTACCATTTCTCGTTCCACGTGGCCTCTAGGCTCGTACTGCTGGATGTTTAGAAAGTCGTTAGAGTGAGCAGAAAGATATCTTATAGTGACACGCTTATACTGCAAATCCCCAGCTTCCGTGTATTGAGTTTCCGTATTTTCATATTTTTCCTAAATTTTCTACACATTTTTTCTATTTTTTTAAATTTAATTTAATTTATTAAATTACTACTTAACCCAAAACCCAAACCTATCTACCCGACCCGACCCGACCCGACCCGACACCCCCACTCCTTCTTCCTCGCGCGCTCACTTTTCCTGCCACTATTCCTCAACGGCTCCTCGCGCACGCTGCGGCGATCGCGCGCACGTCCAACCGCCCCCGTGCCCCACGTCGTGTCACCTCGTCTCCCCCTCCCACTCCGATCACGTTTTTCCCCTTCCTTTACGAATCGCACTCACGCCCGCGCTCCACGTCGCCTCGCCTCACCCTCGACCTCGTCTCTCCCTACAAAACCCCACCTCCTCTGCAACCGCGACCACCTAGTCCCCTTGCTTCCAACCACCGATGCGTATCCTTCCTCTCCCCTTCACCTCTTTCCCAACGACCCAAACCCGAGCAACCCAGCTACCTTCGAACCCACAACCCCGACCTCATCTCTGCCCCCACCATCGATCATCTTACCGGAGCTTCGACCCATCGCCTTCGCGCCTCTCTCCACCGACCTCAACAATACCGGCGAACCCATCACCGCAGCCGTACCTCTTCCGAGCACCGTGCCAACCATCCACTTCGCCATAGCACCCCATCACCTCGTCGCTGACGAACTCCCTGAAGCCGATCACCACCACCTGCCACTTTCCCGAGCTCCAGCCGAGCCCACACTTCCTCTTGCCACCGACGTACTCCTTGCCGGCCACATCACTGCACCCGACGCCACTGATCCACCTTGTCGTGCTTTACACCGAGCTTACATTGCTTGAGCTCCTCACCGTGACGCTGCCTCCGCCATCACCGTCTTCGTGACCGTCGGCCGTCACAGGCAAGTGGATTTCGCTTGCGTATTACATGCTATATAGAGATATTAGTAAATAGTTCTATTATGATTATATGCTTGAATCGAATACTGTAACCGAATCATTTGTCACTACGAGCACACGTCGTTGATTTTAGTGAATTAATCCATCTAGTGGCTTTTACCCCGTGTTTGAAAACGCTCAAAATTCATATGGTTCAAATCTCATGCTTGTCAAGTAAGAAACCGACTTTCATTGATAACTGGTTACTTAAGCTAGTTTCGAACATGTCCTAGACTAAAACCTATTTTAAAATAGAGGAACTTGGGTTAATAAACCCAGATATGGTTAATGAATATCCTATAAGATTTTGGTTGCAAAACAATGTCGTTTGCTCACATAAAAAGATACCCCGATTTCCGCCGTAAAATCTGAAATTTTCATATATGCTAACCCGTAAAATTTATAATAAATTATGTATAGATCGGATTGTGGCGTTTCAGGACTCATATCGAAGTTGACGGATTAACCTACAGTAATATATTTTTTCCCACTAAATCCTAATGATTCATGATAAAGAAAATCAGGGAGAATTGCGGCTCTGGACTGCAGTCCAGAGCGGCACTGGCTGTTAATACTTGATTTGAAATGCTTCCACGTTTCTGTGTGAAAATATAACTATGCGGAAACCTATACCGTAGCGAATATAAATCTGTTAGCTAACTTTTGGAGGTGATTTCATTCATTTTCACTATCGTTTACTATTTTAATCACATTTTAAACCATCAGTACATACGGCAGTTCCAAGCAGGGACAGAACGTCTACCCCGATATTATATAATGCATAACTTCCAGTACACTATGGATATTATCGACCCGTCTGGTGCGTTGGAAACCTAACTGATAATCAACTATAGCGTCGCCTAATTTTGATCCCAACAGGGTGAAAACTGTGTTACGAAATGGACTTTCAGTTCAGGAACTGAATTTCCAGCAGCGAACACTTAAAATGAAACGACTGAAATTTGCGAACCCGAAATCCGATTGACTTGAAACTAATTTCGTTGAACTGCCGACTGAGTTTGATTATTACCGCTTTTGTATCATTTTACTAAAATCTGAACGTATGATTTAATGCGATTTTTTATAAGTTCATGAAACGCGTAGTGACTTGTATTGCATATAAATTATTTAGCGGCATGATTCACGATTTTACCCGACTGTAATACCTCTAGCGATAGTGAACATTCTTATTAATTCTCAGTGTATAGTGCATTGTCGAACGTGAATAGTATCGGTTTGGTTGTGTCAAGTACGCCAGTGAAAAGTGAGTGATTCGTGATAATGAACAATACAGTGAACAGTAAATAAAACCGTGTTATTGATGCGTACTTGTACACGACTAGCCCATACTCATAGATAGTGAAACCTGGGGAAAAGGGGGAAATCGAAGTGGAAAGGAAATTGTATTTAGCGAGGTCAGTGATTTAGAAGATGATCATTCGAACAACGACTCTTATATTAGGTTAGACCTAGCGGTCCGGCTGACAGGGTTATATCCTGGGCAACAGCGGACCGTAGTCTCGGGTACGTACGAGACCCTCGTTAAACATGATCACTCCTTTCCACAACTCGATTTCAAAAGTGACCTAGAGACCGATAGGGACACAGATCATACATTTCATTGTTTAATGGCATAACAATTACCTGCATTTATTGTCTCCATCATTATTACTTTATTTCCTTGCATCTTTGTTATTATTATAATATTGTTATTGTGTCGCCCTGACGACCTGAGTATGCATGCTCAGAATTTAAGGAGGACCGGATTCAGGAGTCAGACCTACCCTTCGAGTTCGCATAGGTCTAGACGGTCGTGCCTCCAGTACTTTTACCGCTTTCCATAAATCAACCTTGTATTCGCACTTGGTTAGCAGTTTCTTTTCTTTCGTTCTGTTGTAAATTGCGAACAATGAAAGTTGGTGTAATAAACTAGTGATGTGTTTCCTTTACTTCTGTGTTGTGTTTACTGATTGCTATGTGATGCTAGAAGCCGAAGTGCGAGTACGGCAGGATTATTCCTTGACTGTAGGAGCATGGCTGGCCTAGTCGCCCCTCGTATTCCGTATTCTGGAAAACGGGGAATGACATGGTTTTGTTGGTATCAGAGCCAGGTTTAAGTATTAAAGGATAACATTAACTACACTTTACTATATTATTTTCACTTCACTATTGTAAATTCCCGGTTCCATCAATAAAATTTCTGCAATTTTTTCCATATTTTCCAAGTCCCCAGAATATTTTTCTATTTTTCCCATTATTTTATGGGAATTTAGTTATTTATATCCTTATTTTTATTCTGGAAATTTAATATTTTCCTAAACAATTAAACTAAAAGCCCAAAGGAAAATAATAAACCACTCCCGGCCCAACCCGTTCTTCCCAGGCCCATACCTTTCCAATGCCCGGCCCCTTGCCCCCACGCCCGACCCATTATCCCCCTCTTCCCCACTCCTTTTCATTTCCCGCCTCTTCGTCTTCCTCCCACGTCGCCCCACGCTCCACGCCGCGCCCCCGTTCGTCGCCCCACGCTCCACGCCGCGCCCCCGTTCGTCGCCCCACGTCCCCGCGCTTCTACCCACGATATCGCGCGCGCACGCTCGCCTCCTCATCAAGCCCCACCTCGTCTCTCTAACTCTCTCCCCCTCACTCTCGTTCTCCCTCTCCCATTTCCCATATCTTCCCGCAACCCCTCGCCGAGCCTAGCTCCACCAACCTCCTCTCACCGCCACTCCTAACACCCCCCTACAACTCCACGACACCTCAACCCACCACCTCCGTGCACCCCGCTGAGCTCCCCTCAACGACGAACCTCTTCCCTCCTCCTCGTCGCCGTCCCCTCTCGCCGCCGGCATCTCCCTCTGCATCATCTGAGCTCGACGTTGCAGCCACTCGAAGCTCCACCCCCTGTAGCCGTGGCTGAGCTCCCCATTGCCCCACTCCAAGCTCCTTGTCCCCAACCCCAGCCAACTCCGACGACGAACCTGAGCTCCCCTCCACGGCCGCCTGCCACCTCCGACCATCGTGTGACCCCCGGCACCATCATCATCTCCTCCTTCGACAGCCAACACCCACAACCGCCGTCGTCAAGATCACCACCTCCTCACCTCACCTGCACACCCGACCTCGACGCCAAGAACCCAAGCTCGAGCCGAGGCCGCGAACCCTAGCCGCGCCGTTCGTGGCGCGATCTCGCCGTTGCCGCCGTCGTGCGTCGTCAACGCGTCATCAGGCAAGTACCCTGCTTTCTTCATGCTAAATTGATCTATTACAATTCGAAATACTAATGAATTCCGTGTATACAATTCGTGCAAATTAATATGATGTAAGTGTTTGATGCAAAACCCGAATGAAAAACTCTCATTAAATTGACGGAAACTGATCACATAGGTTGACCCGTATAGTAATGAACATCGTGTTATATTTTGACTGAAAAATACAGTCGTTACTGACGTGAGCGATCATCCCCATTTAAGCCCGTTAAAACTGGAACTTTCCGCGTCTGAAACTTGTAAAAATCACAAATAATTGACTATAAATTGGAATGTTGCGTTAGAGGGCTCAAATTGAATCCGACTCGACGACCTAGAACCCTATAAGAGTTTTAAATTGTTTCTATGCTGAAAAGACGACAGAAACTGGTTCGGAGTGCGGCTCTGGACTGCAGTCCAGAGCAGCACTGGCTGTTGATTCTCATCTGTAACGCTTACGCTCTGCTGCTTGAACATGTTATATTGCGGAACCCTATACCATAGAGAATATGAAATAGTTAGCTAACTAATGAAAGTGATTTCATCCATTTTCACTGCCGTTTACTATTTAAACTGTATTTTAGATGAACCGGACGTATAGCAGTCCCAAACAGGGACAGAACTTATACCCTATTGTTGTACAGTACATAACTTCTGACGTAGAGGCGCGATTGAAAATCCGTCTGGTGCGTTGGAAACCCAATTGATAAACCTAAATTTTGTTCAACTATAGCGTCGCCTAATTTTGATCCCAACAGGATGAAAATTGTGTTGCGAAATGGAAATTCAGTTCAGGAACTGAATTTCCAGCAGCGAACACTTAAAATGAAACGGCTGTAACTTTCAAACCCCAAATCCGATTGCCCTGAAATAAATTTTGCTGAACTTCCGATTGATTTTACTTGCTACCTCTTTTGTATCATTTTACTGAATTTTGAATGTATGATTTAAGGCAATTTTTATAAGTTCATAAGATGCATAATAGCTCGTATTACACATGATTTGTTAACTGCATAAATGCACATATTTTACCCGACCGCCATACTCCTAGTGACAGTGCGCATTATTATTCAGTGTACAATGCATTGTCGTGCGTGAATGGTATCGGTTTAGGAGTGTCAAGTACGCCAGTGAAAAGTGAATGATTCGTGACAGTGAACAATACAGTGAACAGTGACTAAAATCGTGTTATTGGTGCGTACTTGTACACGACTAGACCATACTCATAAATAGTGTAAACCTGGGAAAAGGGGGAAATCGAAGTGGAAAGAGAATTGTATTTAGCGAGGACAGTGATTTAGAGGATGGTCATTCGAACAGCGACTCTTATATATATTAGGTTGGGCCTAGCGGTCCGGCTGGCAGGGTTATGTCCCGGGCGATAGCGGGCCGTAGTCTCGGGTATGTACGAGACCCTCGTTAAACATGATCCTCCTTTCCACAACTCGATTTCAAAGATGACTTAGGGATTGATAGGGACACAGATCATATATTACATCAGTTAGTAACATATTGACTACCTATATTTTATCTCCACCGTTATTACTTTTTTTTTCTTGTTTCTTGTCACTATTATCATATTGCTGTTACGTCGCTCTGACGACCTGAGTATGAATGCTCAGACCTCGAGGGAGAACTAGCACAGGAGTCAGATTTGCCCTTCGAGCTTGCGGAGATTTAGTAGGGAGTACCTCCTTCACCTTTACTGCTTTCCCTAAAATAACATTGTATTCGCACTTGGTTAGTAGCCATTTTCCATATTTTATTGTAAATTGTGGACAATGAAAGTTGATGTACTAATTTAGTGATGTATTTCCTTTACTTCTGTGCTTTGTTTACTGATTACCATGTAATGCTAGAAGCCGAGTGTGACTACGGCGGGATTATTCCTTGACCGTAGGAGTATGGCTGGCCTAGTCATCCCTCGTTTTCCGTATTTTGGAAAGCGGGGCGTGACAACTATCCCTCACTTTCATCCTTGTATCTAATCATATCCGTTTAACTATCTTCCAGCGACATGACGTCCTCGAACAACCACTCCTCGGACTCTAGTTCTCAGGATCACATAGAGAGGATCTTGAATGCACTGACGACCCTCGCGGAAGCCCAAGAGAGAAAGACGGACCTACTCACCGAGGGACTCAGGGCAATTACCGCATTAGGGGGATCCTCCACTCTCATTACTGCCCCCGATGGCACCACTTCACCAGCTATTTCTGCCAGGACCGGCGCTGTGTCGGATTTCCGGAAGTTACATCCAAACGTGTTTACGGGACTAGCCGAACCACTCGAGGCCGTCAGTATGGAGAACCTACTGACGGCCGCACGGGTACCCGATGAAGAGAAGGAGAATGTGATAAAGATCCAGCTGGAGAACGAAGCTCATACTTGGTGGTCAGTCGAAGAAAGCAGACTTGATGGGCCTATCGAGTGGAGCAAGTTCAAAGAGTGTTTCTTGGACCACTATTTTCCTCCCGCCGCCAAGGCAGAAATGGAAGAAAGATTTATCTTACTGAAGCAGAATGGCCGTCCCGTGGACATGTTTGCGGCAGAATTCAACCATCTGAGCTGATTTGCTTCGTATATGGTCGCTTCAGAGGCTATCATGGCCAGGCGTTTCTTACAGGGACTTGACTTTGAGCTACAGCAGTTGATTGCGTCACTCGAGTTGCAGACTTTCGCGCAGGTCCTCAACGCTGCACGAATTCAGGAGAAGTTAATCAATAAATTTAGGGGCCCCAGCTCGAGTAATAGGAGACCCCCAGTAGTTCCATCGCGTGCTCACACATTGTCCCGAGGGGTCATACCAATTCATAGGCCAGGGACGACGCAGATGAAGCGTCCCTTCGTGCCCCAGCATCATCCACAGAGCAAAGCCTTAGTCTGCGGCTACTGTCATAGGGATGGACACACCTAGAAGGACTGTCGCCGTGCCAAGGGACGGTGTTTAATTTATGGATCCAACCAGCACCGGGTTAGTGGTTACCCTCAGCGAAAAGAGCTACAGGGAGGGTCTGGACCGCAGCAGCAGAGGTCACTAGAACAGAGGCAGACCAACACAGGCCGCGGTCAAGGACGGGCTTTCACCTTGACCGCCGAGCAGGCAGAGGCCTCAGATGAGGTTGTTACAGGTATTATACTAGTTCATTCCATGCCAGCTAGAGTACTGTTTGATTCTGGAGCATCACACTGTTTCATATCTGCATATTTCGTTGATACACACTCCATACCACATGAACCATTAACCAAGTGTTGGGAAATACATACGGGTAATGGTGTTATAGTATCTAGTCGAGAATGTAGATCGTGTCCAGTTGTAGTGTGTGGCAGGGAATTCTATGCGAATTTCCTTTTAATCGGAACTGGCAGCTACGACGCAATTCTCGGGATGGATTGGATGGGTACATTCCATGTAATTATTGATTGTCGAGCTAGGAATGTGACTTTCCGCATTCCTAATCACCCAGAGTTTGTTTTTGAAGGAGGAAGCGAGTCATTGGAGCCAGCCAAGTATAGAGCCAAACCGAAGGTATTGACGGCTATGGGAGTTGATGGACACCCCGCACCAGAAATCGTTCGGGATTTTCTTGACGCGTTTCCTGAAGATTTGCCAGGTCTACCACCTCCCCGCATCTTGGGATTCACAATAGATTTGATTCCAGGTACAACACCAGTTTCCAAGGCACTGTACAGAATGGCATCGGTTGAGTTGGCAGAATTGAAGAAGCAAATTGGAGAACTCCTGGAGAAAGGATTTATCCGCCCAAACGCTTCACCGTGGGGTGCACCAGTCTTGTTGGTATAGAAAAAGGATAGATCGCTACGGATGTGCATAGACTACCGGGAGCTGAATAGAGTTACGATAAAGAACAAATACCCCATTCCGCGCATCGACGACTTATTTGATCAGTTGGGTGGGGCCAAAGTATTTTCGAAGTTGGATCTCTGTTCGGGCTATCACCAGATCAGAGTAGCGGCCGAAGATATATGCAAGACGGCTTTCAGGGCCCGATACGGGCATATTATGAGTTTCTTGTGATGTCGTTCGGTGTTACCAATGCTCCAGCTATATTTATGGATATGATGAATAGGGTATTTGCGAAGTACCCGGACATGTTTGCCATTGTATTCATCGACGACATACTAGTCTACTCTAAGACCCGAGAGGAGCATGCCGAACACTTGCGAATGGTACTACAAATTCTTCGAGAAGAGAAGCTATACGCAAAATTGAGCAAGTGTGAATTCTGGTTCGACAAAGTGCAGATCTTGGGACACGTGGTTTCGGGCGAAGGCATTGCAGTGGACCCAGCGAAAATAGAATCCGTTAGGGACTGGCCGACAACAAAGTCAGTGGCCGAGATCAGAAGCTTCCTGGGATTGGCAGGATATTATCGGCGGTTCGTTCAAGACTTTGCACGAGTCGCTGAACCTTTGACAAAGCTGACACGGAAGGTAGTACTGTATGTATGGACGGAGGAATGTACTCAGGCTTTTGAAGTATTGAAGCTGAAATTGACCACAGCGCCTATTCTTACAGTGCTAGATAATTCAGGTGGTTTGGTGATACACAGCGATGCTTCAGGGAAAGGCTTAGGCTGCGTCCTGATGCAGCACGGTCAGGTAATTGCTTATGCCTCACGACAGCTGAAAAATCATGAGAGAAACTACCCAACACATGACTTGGAGTTAGCCGCAGTGGTGTTCGCATTGAAGATCTGGAGACATTACCTGTTAGGCGAGAAGGTAGAAGTGTACACGGATCACAAGAGTCTGAAATACGTGTTCACTCAAAGAGAACTGAATATGAGGCAACGCCGATGGCTAGAATTAATGGCGGACTATGACTTGGACTTACAGTATAATCCGGGAAAAGTAAATGTTGTACCCGATACTCTCAATCGCAAGCCAGCGGTCATGATGTTGATCAGTCAGAGGAGCATCATTGAGGATTTTCAGAAGCTCGAACTAGAGGTTGTTACACCGAGTGCAATCAGGCAGTTTTGGTAATTACAGGTGCAGTCTTCTCTTACAGATCGCATTAAGGCTGCGCAAGATGATGATCCTCGATTGCAGAATTTCAGAGAGCAGGTGGAAGCCGGGCTGAGGACAGACTTACTCATACATCGAGACGGTTCTCTGAGACTCGGTAGCAGACTCTGCGTACCCAAGGGGATGTTCGAGAAGAAGTACTAGTTGAGGCTCGTAGTTTAGCTTATTCTGTGCATCCGGGAGGCACGAAAATGTATCGAGACCTGAAGCAACACTATTGGCGGAACGGGATGAAGTGAGAGATTGCACGATTTGTATCCAAGTGCTTAGTATGCCAGCAAGTAAAGGCAGAACACCAGAGAACAGCGGGACTGTTACAACCACTCCCGATACCCGAGTGGAAGTGGGTGGACATCACTATGGATTTTGTGACTGCTTTACCTCGGAGTCCAAGGGGAAACAACGCCGTTTGGGTTATCGTCGACCGCCTTACGAAAGCTACACACTTTATACCCTTCCGGGTGGGACAGTCGACAGAGTCGCTTGCGGAGAAATACATGCAAGAGATAGTGCGACTTCACGGAGTTCCGGTCAGCATAGTGTCGGAAAGAGACACCAGATTTGTTTCACGCTTTTGGAAGAGCTTACAGGAGAGTCTAGGTACCCGTCTCAAATTCAGCACGGCCTACCATCCACAGACGGACGGACAGTACGAGCGTACTATTCAGACGCTTGATGACATGCTGGGGGCTTGCATGCTAGACTTCCAGGGCTTTTGGGAGGATCACCTTCATCTGGTGGAATTTTCTTATAACAACAGTTTCCACGCTAGCATCCAGATGGCTCCATTCAAAACACTTTGCGGACGAAAATGTCGATCCCCTGTTTGTTGAGATGACGTAGGTGAGCAAAGATTACTGGGACCCAAACTTAATTTTCAGACGGTAGACAAGGTCCAGACGATCAGACAGCGCATTAAGACGGCTCAGGACCGACAGAAGAGTTGGGCAGATGCCAGAAGAAGAGCACTAGAATTTGAGGTCGGAGATCATGTGTTCCTGAAGATTTCTCCTACCCACGGTGTTATCAGGTTTGGAGGCCGCGGGAAACTCAGTCCCCGGTTCATCGGGCCATTCGAGGTATTGGAGCGAGTTGGGGAAGTGGCTTACCGTCTTGCTTTACCCCCATCGTTAGCGGGCGTGCACAACACATTTCATATGTCACAGTTGCGGCGCTACGTTCGAGACGACAGTCATATTCTCGATCATTCTGAATTGACCTTGGGTGCTGATTTATCTTATGTGGAGCAGCCTACTACTATCCTTGACCGTAGAGAGAAAGTGCTGAAGAATAAAGTCATTCCGTTAGTCCAAGTGTCTTGGGGCGGTCGTTCTCCTGGGGAATCTACCTGGGAGCATGAGGAGGATATCCGTTCTCGGTTCCCACATCTCTTCGAGTAGCCGTTGTATCGCCGTTTTCTTTTTCGTTTTTTTTTATTTCGAGGACGAAATTTTGTATGGAGGGTGTGAAGTAAATCCCCAGCTTTCGTGTATTGAGTTTCCGTATTTTCAGATTTTTCCTAAATTTTCTACACATTTTTCTATTTTGTAAAATTTAATTTAATTTATTAAATTAATACTTAACCCAAAACCCAAACCTCTCTACCCGACCCGACCTGACCCGCTCACCACCCCCACTCCTTCTTCCCCGCGCGCTCACTTTTCCTGCCACTATCCCTCAACGGCTCCTCGCGCACGCTGCGGCGATCACGCACACGTCCAACCGCCCCCGCGCCCCACATCGCGTCACCTTGTCATCGACCTCATCTCCCCCTCCCACTCCCATCACGTTTTTCCCCTTCCATTACGAATCGCACCCACGCCCGCGCTCCACGTCGCCTCGCCTCACCCTCGACCTTGTTTCTCCCTACAAAACCCCACCTCCTCTGCAACCGCGACCACCTAGTCCCCTTGCCTCCAACCATCGAAGCGTATCCTTCCTCTCCCCTTCACCTCTTTCCCGACGACCTAACCCCGAGCAACCCCGCTACCTTCGAACCCACAGCCCCGACCTCACCTCTGCCCCCACCGTCGATTACCTTACCGGAGCTTCGACCCCGTCGCCTCCGCGCCTCTCTCCACCGACGTCAACAACACCAGTGAACCCATCACCGCAGCCGTACCTCCTTCGAGCACCGCGCTGACCACCCACTTCGCCATCGCACCCCATCACCTCATCGCTGACGAACTCCCTGAAGCCGATCACCACCACTTGCCACTTTCCCGAGCCCCGGCCGAGCCCACACCTCCTCTTGTCGCCGACGTACTCCTTGCCGGCCACATCGCTGCACCCGACGCCACTAATCCACCTTGTCGTGCTTTATACCGAGCTTACATCGCTTGAGCTCCTCACCGTGACGCTACCTCCGCCATCACCGTCTTCGTGACCGTCGGCCGTCGCAGGCAAGTGGATTTCGCTTGCGTATTACATGCTATATAGAGATATTAGTAAGTGGTTCTATTATGATTATATGCTTGAATCGAATACCGTAACCGAATCATTTTTCACTACGAGCACACGTCGTTGATTTTAGTGAATTAATCCATCTAGTGGCTTTACCCCGTGTTTGAAACGCTCAAAATTCATACGGTTCAAATCTCATGCTCGTCAAGTAAGAAACCGACTTTTATTGATAACCGGTTACTTAAGCTAGTTTTGAACATGTCTTAGACTAAAACCTATTTTAAATTAGAGAACTTGGGTTAATAAACCCAGGTATGGTTAATGAATATCTTATAAGATTTTGATTGCAAAAAAAATGTCGTTTGCTCACATAAAATGGTACCCCGATTTCCGCCGTAAAATCTGAAATTTTCATACATGCTAACCCGTAAAATTTATAATAAATTATATATAGATCGGATTGTGGTGTTTCAGGACTCATATCGAAGCTGACGGATTAACCTACAGTAATATATTTTTTTCCACTAAATCCTAATGACTCATGATAAAGAAAATTGGGGAGAATTGCGGCTCTGGACTGTAGTCCAGAGCGGCACTGGCTGTCAATACTTGATTTGAAATGCTTCCATGTTTCTGTGTGAAAATATAATTATGTGTAACCCTATACCGTAGCGAAGATAAGTCTGTTAGATAACTTTTGGAAGTGATTTCATTCGTTTTTACCATCGTTTACTGTTTTAATCACATTTTAAACCATCAGTACATACGGCAGTCTCAAGCAGGGACAGAACGTACAGCCCAATATTATATAATGCATAAATTCCAGTACACTATGGATATTATCGACCCGTCTGGTGCGTTGGAAACCTAACTGATAATCAACTATAGCGTCGCCTAATTTTGATCCCAACAGGGTGAAAACTGTGTTACGAAATAGACTTTCAGTTCAGGAACCGAATTTCCAGCAGCGAACACTTAAAAGGAAACGATTGAAATTTGCGAACCCGAAACCCGATTGACTTGAAACTAATTTCATTGAACTGTCGACTGAGTTTGATTATTACCGCTTTTGTATCATTTTACTAAAATCTGAACGTATGATTTAATGCGATTTTTTATAAGTTCATGAGACGCATAGTGACTTGTATTGCATATAAATTGTTTAGCGGCATGATTCACAGTTTTACCCGACTGTAATACCTCTAGCGATAGTGAGCATTCTTATTAATTCTCAGTGTATAGTGCATTGTCGAACGTGAATAATATCGGTTTGATTGTGTCAAGTACGCCAGTGAAAAGTGAGTGATTCGTGATGATGAACAATACAGTGAACAACGAATAAAATCGTGTTATTGATGCGTACTTGTACACGACTAGCCCATACTCATATATAGTGAAACCTGGGGAAAAAGAGGAAATCGAAGTGGAAAGGAAATTGTATTTATCGAGATCAGTGATTTAGAGGTTGATCATTCGAACAACGACTCTTATATTAGGTTAGACCTAGCGGTCCGGCTGACAGGGTTATGTCCCGGGCAACAGTGGGCCGTAGTCTCAGGTACGTACGAGACCCTCATTAAACATGATCACTCCTTTACACAACTCGATTTCAAAAGTGACCTAGAGACCGATAGGGACACAGATCATACATTGCATTGTTTAATGGCATAACGATTACCTGCATTTATTGTCTCCACCATTATTACTTTATTTCCTTACCTCTTTGTTATTATTATAATATTGCTATTGTGTCGCCCTGACGACCTGAGTTTGCATGCTCAGAGTTTGAGGAGGACGGATTCAGGAGTCAGACCTACCCTTAGAGCTCGCAGAGGTCTAGACGGTCATGCCTTCAGTACTTTTACCGCTTTCCATAAATCAACCTTATATTCGCACTTGGTTAGTAGTTTCTTTTCTTTCGTTCTGTTGTAAATTGCGAACAATGAAAGTTGGTGTAATAAACTAGTGATGTGTTTTCTTTACTTCTGTGCTGTGTTTACTGATTACCATACGATGGTAGAAGCCGAAGTGCGACTACGGCAGGATTATTCCTTGACTGTAAGAGCATGGTTGGCCTAGTCGCCCTCCGTATTCCGTATTTTGGGAAGCGGGGCGTGACATATACCATTGTAGATATGTTTCTGTAGCGTTGGTGGTTGTTTGGTCACCTATTTGCTGTAAGCCAATATTACGCTGCCTATCCTCCAATCTCAGCAAATATTTATGATGATACTCTCTCCAATCACGCTCCGCGTTTCCTCCTCGCATGTTTCCCTCTATTGTCATAGGTGCAGACGACGAAACAGGAATATGTTGCAATCTACTGAACTGTCGCAACACCCGGTCCGGTAGGTGCATGACCACGATATTAATGCAGAGTAGTGGGCATCGAGCCCACCAAACCGGCTCTCCTTCGATACAAATGTCGGGTAATCCTTGCAGACGATATGCTGTATAAGGCGTCCACATGAACTGCGTAAATAACATAGTACAAAATTATAATGAAGCTAATTAAAAAAATTTAAACAAAGTTAATTACCTAAGGTATGGTTACCTGAGTTGCCTCCATACGATCCAACTCATCTCTATAATACTTAAGTACTCGACAAGAAGCCTTATAAGATTTCTTGCCACTCCACCAAGAGCCGCGAGGCTTTCCAGGGTTATCCACGGCAGAAATATTAATGTGATCTGGTCTTCCCATACACATGTGCTCTCATGACAAATCTATATATAAAGTGTCAGATGATAAGAGAAAGAACCAATATTACAATTTTGCAAATGTCTAGTTGTTAAAAACAAGGAATGCACCTGAAGTAATATAATACAGCCATAAATTTTATTCTTCGTAGGAGCATATGCCTTATCTAGTTTCTTGTAAAGATAGGCCAGGACCCCTGCTTTCCAAGCATACTGGCCACACACATCAAAGTCCGTAAGAAACCCAAGGTATAAAGGATGGACATGAGTTGCCGATTGGTCCGGTATCAACCAAGAACCGATCATGTACAGAATATAGGCACGTGCATGTCTATCCAAGACATCATCGGTAGCTTCATCAAGGATATTAGTAAATGTATCTTTAAGCAAGTTTAAACTGATCTTATACCCCTTAGCATAACCTCATGGTGTCTGAATTTTACAAATAATTGTTAATTAATATCACTGTAATATACTTAAACTTTTGATTTAAAAAATTACGAATTATACCTGTCCGAGAGCAGACTCGGCATATGTATCCCAGTATGGATGCTCGGTATCTGGACCCATAATTTTACCTCCGACCAATCCAAACCCATTCACCCGTAAATCAAGTAAGAGGCCAATATCCTGGAGTGTGATAGTGGCCCCATCCCATCTAAGATGAAAAGTGTGGATCTCTTTTCTCCAACGCTCAACAAGAGAGGTGACGAGACTGCGATCGATTTGGATATGACGAAGCAATGAAGCTTCATAAAATCCGGCTCTTCAAATCCGCTCGATTATACGATAATCGGTAACTTGCCACTTGTCAGAATTATGACTGACGACTGTAAGATTATCTCCACCCTGCAAAATTTAATCATATTATTTTCAACTATTAGAATTAAAAGAAACGGGGAATTAAAACAAATTTAATAAGTTTTGAATCTTTCCTCCCCGTGTAATATACTAAAAGATCTATATTCGTTTTGATTTACGAGCAGTGATTTGTCGAATAGTTGATTCTCCATTGAAATTATTTTGATATTACAATTACTGAAAAATTGAGACAGTTGGTGGGTTTATAAAGGAATTTGGATAGAGCTAGTGAAATAAAGATAGTGAAAATCAGAGTGAAGAGGGCGGAGTTTTATAGGGAAAGGAGAACGTGTTTCGAGAACCCACCCTCATCTTTGCCCACAGAACGATTATGTCAAATCATATTGTGTTGTCAAATCTTACTTTTAAAAATGAACACATCATTTTGCAAAGAATAGAACGCGCCCCCTTCAATAATTTTATACTAGCGGGTTCCAAGAACCCGCCCTCATCTCTTATGTTTTTTCCCAAATCTTTTGTTTTTTTAACATATATTGTGTTGTCAAATCTTATTGATAATAATTATGTGTGGTCATATCATTTTGCAAAGAAGAGGGCGGGTTCTTAGAACGCGCCCCCTTCAATAATTTTATGCCAGCGGGTTCCAAGAACCCGCCCTCATCTCTTCTGTTTTTTCCTGTAGTGTGTTGTCAAATCTTTTGTTTTTTTCTTAAATCATATTGTGTTGTCAAATATTACTGATAATAATTATGTGTGGTCATATTATTTTGCAAAGAAGAGGGCGGGTTCTTAGAACGCTCCCCCTTCAATAATTTTATACCAGCGGGTTCCAAGAACCCGCCCTCATCTCTTCTGTTTTTTCCGGTCGTGTGTTGTCAAATCTTTTGTTTTTTCCTTAAATCATATTGTGTTGTCAAATATTACTGATAATAATTATGTGTGGTCATATCATTTTGCAAAGAAGAGGGCGGGTTCTTAGAACGCGCCCCACTTCAATAATTTTATACCAGCGGGTTCCAAAAACCCGCCTTCATCTCTTCTGTTTTTTCCTGTCGTGTGTTGTCAAATCTTTTGTTTTTCCTTAAATCATATTGTGTTGTCAAATCTTACTGATAATAATTATGTGTGGTCATATCATTTTGCAAAGAAGAGGGCTGGTTCTTATGTCGAGACCCAGTTCTTGCTCACGGAATAAAGTGTCACACGGAACAAAGTGCCACACAAAGTGCCATATTTAAGTGGGCGGGGGACACCTCTTGAATTCATGGGGGCCATCTCTTGAGTCCGTAGGACCCACTGTAGAACAATAGGGAATCTTCGGAATACATTCCGAAAGAGGGCAGATTTGTACTATAAATAGAATGATACCACTCTTCAATACAGATGCGCCTTTTAAGTGAACCGGCACTATAGGAGCTTGAGAACTCCGTAGTTAAGCGTGCTCAAGCCAGGGAAGTTCTGGGATGGGTGACCTCCTGGGAAGTGGCTCCTGGTCGGGTCCGGTTCGCCCCGAAGGACAAAACCGTGCAGCTTTGGCCAGAGCGGACAATACTCTCTGTATTGGGGGTGGGGCGTGACAGAATGGTATCAGAGCCTGGTCTCTCAATAGTAGGTCTGTGGTTCGAGGACGAACCATTATTCAAAGGTGGGGAGAATGTCGGGACCCGGTTCTTGCTCACGGAACAAAGTGTCACGCCAAGTGTCATGTTTAAATGGGCGGGGGCCACCTCTTGAATCCGTGGGACCCACTGTAGAACAATGGGGAATTTTCGGAATACATTCCGAAAGAGAGCAGATCTGTACTATAAATGAAAAGATACCACTCTTCAATACAGAGGCGCCTTTTAAGTGAACTGGCACTACAGGAGCTTGAGAACTCCGTAGTTAAGCGTGTGCTCGAGCCAAGGAAGTTCTGGGATGGGTGACCTCTGTTTCCCCCAATCAGAGCAAAGCTCTGTTTTAAAATTCAAAATTTAAAAATTGAAGCAACGCTTCAGATTCAGCGCTAGGCGCGCTGCGCGCCACGTGTCAAACACAGATGCGCTAGCGCCAGGTACGCTGCGCCCTAGGCAGCGCACCCCCAATCAAAAGCTCTGTTTTAAAATTCAAAATTAAAAAATTGAAGCAACGTTTCAGATACAACGCTAGGCGCGCTGCGCGCCACATGTCAAACACGGGTGTGCTCGCGCAGGCTGCGCTGCGCGCCACGTGTCAAACGTAGGTGCGCCAGCGCAAAGTGCACTGCGCTCTGAGCAGCGCACCACGTGCAAAGCACGGGTGCGCCAGCGCTGGAATTATAAAATTCCCCACCGTTAGATCAAAAGATCTAATAATAATGATAAATCATTAATTAATCAGAATTAAAATTCTGTTATGGAAAGATTTTTCCAATCTTGTTAAAAACAAGAAGATTGCCTTCTGTAAAACAGAAACCCTAGGATCAAAGATCCAACGGTGGAGAAATATCCCCAAATCAATCAGAGAAAAATCTCTTTAACTAATTTAACAAATCAATTTGCCCTATATAAAGGCCCCAAGACTTCAAGTCTGAGAGAGAGAACCCCCCTTACAAATTTTGAGAAAACTCAAAAGAAAGAGAGCAAGCTCTTGAAAGAAGATCATTTCTTCAAGATAAAAAGAATGATTCTTGAACAAAGAGATGAAATCATCTCATTAAAACAGAAGAATTATCTTCTTAAAAGATCACAGATCTACAAAAGACCAAGGTCTTTTATAAAAAGAGATCAAAAGATCTCATCATAAAAAACAAAAGAAGTATTTACTTCATTCACAGATCATTGATCTACAAAGGCAAAGCCCTTTCAAAAAAATAAGGATTGTTGTTCTTGAATCTTGAGGCAAAGCCTCTTTTAAAAGAACATGAATTTGTCCACAGATCATAAATTTGATCAAATGCGCTTTGCGCTATTCAAATGCGCTTTGTGCTATTGAAAACTGCCCTTGCGCTCTTAAAATGCGCCTTGCGCTCTTAAACTGCGCTTCTGCGCTCATTGGATCGGCGCTCAGCGCCAGATGCGCCACGTGTCAACCACGTATGCGCCAATTAAACAACTTACGCTCTGCGCTTCTATAGCGCACTGCGCTCATGGGCTGGCGCTTAGCGCCAAGCGCGCCATGTGTCACTCACGTGTGCGCCACTAAACTAGCGCAACGCGCTCATAAATTGAAACCGCGATGCGCTCATAAACTGGCGCAATGCGCCCATCATCTGGCACTTAGCGCCAAGTGCGACACGTGTCCTTTTCGTGTGCGCTACTTGGCAGAAGCGCAATGCGCTCTTTAATGGGCGCAAAGCACCTGGCGCGCCACGTGGCGCGCTGTCAGAACACACATTGTTCTGATGAATGCTATGCATTCAATACAAGACAAAAAAATGTCAGGATCTAATTCTCGGCATTATTAAAAGGGCCAAGCCCAAATAAAGGCTCAACAGCCCTGAACAATAAAATGTTAAACATTTTAATCTTATTGGACTTAGCCCAATATTGGCCATAAGTCCTCAACTTATACTGAACTGAGCCCATCTGCTCACGAATATTTAACAGATCTCAATCCCAAACTGGACTACAGATCTTTCAACCAACTCACACCGGTTCAAGGGTACATCTCTTTACTCCTCTGATATCTGTCGTTGTAATCTTTCAACGTCTTCAGAGAGGTGACGGGTCTCGACAACCACACATTTCACGGACTGTGGGGTCCTTAAACTCGTGGATTACGATGTCCTTAAACTTCATAGACTATGATGTCTTTAAACTACGGACTGTGGGGTCCTTAAACTCATGGACTACGATGTCCTTAAACTTCATAGACTACGATGTCTTTAAACTACGGACTGTGGGGTCCTTAAACTCATGGACTACGATATCCCTAACCTCGGACTGTAGGGTCCCTTTAAACCCACGGACTACGATGTCCTTAACCTGGACCGAGATGTCCTTAAACTAACAATGGACCACCATGTCCTTAAACTGGTAATCGACCGCAATGTCCTTAAACTAAACAATAGAGCCCAATTGCTCTCTTGTTGGATCTAAACGATCCCGTTAAGTTGATCTTAGTCTAAAATTAGACTAACGTATCCTTAACATACGTTTAAGTTGATCTTAGTCTTAAATGAGGCTAACATATCCTTAAACCCAACCCCCAAACCCAAATCTAAGAAAATACGGATTTGGACTAATCCACGCCCTACGGGCGACAACATAAATTAGTCTCCATATACAATCCACGGGCAACCACAAACAAAACAAACACCCACGACACAAAGTAACCATCTGGAGAAGGAGAAAGTTGTTACCGCGATGCGGTAGCGTAATTAACTGCAGGGGCTTGCGCCTGCAGGGAAAAGCGTCCCCACAATCAAAAACCCCCTCAAACGAGGGGGAATCTGATGAAGTCTGATACATCGGCTGCATCCGTTTAAACCTCCGATATACGGTGCCATAAATCAACTTGGCATCTTCGAAGAGGTGGACGGATAGCACCAATTAGCATCCGCCCCGAATCTCAGGCAAGATGAACTTGCGCGGTCGCGTCTCTATGTTCGGCGGGGAACAGATTCCGGCACGCCCGGTGGGACCTTTTCCTCTTTCCACTCAACATTTCGTGTGCCGTGTTCGCGAACGAATCGCAGTTTGATATGGTTGCCTTTGGGTTCGAGGTACTAAGATTTGGTTTCTTGCTTGGCGCAGAAAACGAAACATCAATGGCGTCTACTTGCGTGAAGTGTTCCAGCTGCAACTGCAACTCACGTTCCGCTTCATCTGGAGGTATAGCTTACGGGCCCCAAGCGGCCTCCCTGTTCACGATGCTGGTGGAACAGGTCACTCAGACCACCACTGGATTGTTTTTTGGGACCATGCTCCTGCCAACGAGCTTCAGCGCTCCTATACCAACACAAGAAGCTCCAAAGAAGTCGGTCTTTGATCGGCTTGCAACTACAGCGGCCCCCCTCGATGGGTCGTCCAACTCCAGCGCCTCAGTCTTCGCCAGATTGGGCCAAAGTTCATGCGGGCCCATGATGAAGCCTGCAGTTCCAAAAAAGGTTATTCCGAAGAGGATAGCCATCCCTGCTCCCGAAGTCGTCAAGGCGGCTTCTCCTGCCAAAGGGTCGGTCTTTACAAGACTGACTGTTCCGGCTCCCACTCCGGCTCCCGTCCCTGCTCAAAAGTCTGTCTTTGACAGATTGGATACTGCTACTCAACGGGCGTCGGTCTTCAAGAGGCTGGTACCGGCAACGCCTCACCAGAACATGGGGCATGACGAAGCCATCCCCATCACCGAACCAACACCATCGGCTCGACACGCTCGACGTCACCACTGGTGCCGAGTAAGAAAGGCCGGGGGCAACTCCCCATCTGGGCTAACACCACCAGCCCCGACGGTGGAAGTCAATGCCGCTGTTCCAACCAGGAACAGTTTTGAATTGCTGAACAAGGTGCGCAGGAACTCTCCTACCGCCGTACTGAAAAGATCTCCTCCACCGGTGGAGAATGTTACAGAAACAAAGCCGGAGCATCCCCCTCAGCAGCTGTCCTCCAAGGTTTACAAAGTCTGGCGACAGGTCCAGGAGTCGATGATTGATCAAGATTACCCTCGCCGACAGAAAAAGGTGAAGGTTCAACAGGAAGAGAACCGTCCTATCAAGCCACAAAGGACGGCAACTACCTGGGTGCCCGCTGCAACGGCCCCCTCAATGTCAACTGCTCAAAAGAGAAGGAGGCCAAAGAAAGCTCCTGTAACTACGGCAGACCACAAAGACGCTGGGCCTAAACGCCCCAATTCTGGGGGCATAATGGTGCATACTGTTTACATGGCTTCCGAAAAAGAGGAAAGCCGCGCTTCGACAGGTCACCGACCGCTCACCCGATCCGTAACAAAAGCCCAGGAGCAGCAACAGAAACTTCAGGAAATGCTAACGCAAATGGCCGCACTCACCGGGCCAAAAGAAAGCCCTGAGGCGTCATCAGAGCAGCGTCATGAACAAGAAACCGATGCTGACTACCTCCGCAGAGTCCTCGAAAAGAAGGACAGAGAAGCAGCAGAACAAGCTGCCAACATAAAACGAATGGCACTTCTCTTCCAAGATATGGTCGGGATGATGTTACAGCCGGAACCTCCAGCTGAAGACCCTCCGATCATTATTGAAGACGATAGAGGGGAGACATCGAACCCTCCTCCGACTCTTTCAGCAGCCAAAGAGGAAACCATTTCCAAGACCGCTCTGGATGACTATATTGCTCAACAAATACGAGCTCACCAGGCGAATGAAGCGGCCGGCCAAGTTGTTAAAACTGGGCGACCGTATCCAGGCTGGTATGACCAAATAAAGTACCTGCCGGGATACACGATCCCCAAATTCCATGTGTACAAGGGGACAGGCAATCCCCACCAACATGTCGCTCAGTTCAGGGCTCTTTGCGGCAACACCGGGGGTGATGATAAACTTTTGCTCCATCGGTTTGTTGGCCGCTTGTCGGAGACATCGTTTGAATGGTATTCTGAACTTCCAAATGACTCCGTCAAGACTTTCGCAGAAATGGAGCTATTATTCGTGCAAAGATTTGCAAGCGCTAGCGAGCGCACCCCAATCACAGCATTGATTAACGCCAGGGTAAAGCCAGGCGAGACATGGGTTCAATACGCAATACGATGGTGGAATCTGTGGTCGAAATGCGAATAGCGCAACGAAGAAGCGCCGGCGGTGGGCATGTTTGTGGGCACTCTAGACCCCCATGCAACTATTTCCCAATTCATGATGTTCTTCAAGAAGACCACGTTCCAAGCCTTGATCGACAGACTGGCCCAAATGGACCAGATGGGTCATAGACCGTCTCCTCCAAAGCCGGAGCCGCGGAACGAGAAGGGAAAAGGGAAAGCGACCGTCATCGCTAATGCTCAACAGCAGCCCAGTAGTCTAAGACCGGTTGATCGCCAAAATAATAGAACTCGATCTCTCGAAGATAAAATGAGACGCCCTTACTCGTTCCCTCGAGACAAGAAGAAGAGGTTATTCGAGCTTGCACTGCACAACAGGCTCATTACTCTGCCAGAGCCAAGACGCCCAGCGCAACCAGGCGACATTAGCAATCCTAACTATTGCCCTTATCACCGAATGTTGGGCCATCCGATTGAGGATTGTTACATGTTCAAAAGCTGGATAGAAGATCAGTACCAGCAGGGCAAATTCATATTATCCGAGAATTGGAAGGTGAACCCGCCTCGGCCACACACTCCCAAGAATACGGATACACCGGGGGAATCATGCTCTTTCGTAGAAGAAGCTCCATGGGAGGTCGCTCTTTCAGCCAAGACGAAAAGAATGCTGAAGGATCTACACACATGTCCGGCAATTAGGTGGAAGAATCCACTGGAACCTGAGATCATCGAGGGGATACTGAAGCCGCGCCCAACTCTAAAGATTGGTGGTGATAGCCAAAGCGCTCACATCCAGCCGTCAAAATCTTCGAAAAAGAAGAAGAAGACCAAAAAGCCCGTGAAGCCTGGAGACAAGCGCACGGACCTGCAAAAACAGATTGACGCGCTGGAAAAGTATAACCAGAAGGTGCGGACTCCAATCACGCTCCAAGAGTTCCTCAGCCACGTCCTTGAGGACGGAAATGATGGAGGAGACTCGTCAGATGAATCTGAAGATTACATGGCAAGTTGCCATGTGATCTCTCACTCGACGATAGACTATGAAGAAGCTCCTTGCACCGAAAAACTGGGGGCAGATCTTGAGCCGGAACTTCCGGGGCCATCAGACGAAATGATCGACGCATTCGTCAACGAAGCTCTTTCAAAAAGTAAAGCTAATCGGGAGTGTGAGATGGCCATATTTGAAAAGGCCAAACGCCGGCGACTGGATGAAAGGGTCGAAACACTCTCACCAGATCAAAGTACCTCCGTTGCAAATAAAATCAGGTTCAAGACGAGGAAAAGGTTCGCCAAAGCCATATCGATGGGAATGAAGTTGCCACCCTCCGAAGAAAATATTCTTGGTGAATCAGAAACACATCCTAACTACTGCTTATATCATCGAAAGATTGCGCACCCCACTGAAGAGTGCAACGCTTTTAAAAGATGGTGGTAAGGATATGTTGCCCACCGACAACATTTCAAGCGGATGAAACGCAAAGCTCGTCGGGAGCAAAGAAATACGACCTAGGAGCACAAAAGAACTGCCAGCAACTGTCGCATGGTCAACGCTGGGGGATCGCAGGTTCTCACCTTTGGGAGCGACTCTGACGAAGAAATGGCTCTTGGCCCTCTCTTTAAGGAGTCCACCTCGAAAAAAGAGGAAGAACCAAAGACCTGTGAAAATATTCAGCTGCGCAGCTGTACGCTGCCCGAAAAGAATCTTGGGCCCTCGAACAGTGGGTCAAATAGAAAAGATAAGGGAAAAGAAAAGTCCCTGAGGATATCATCCTTGATGACCAAGCCGTCGTAAAGCTGACAGCCAAGGACCCGCCAAAGAAAAGTAAGGTGGACTACAACGTTCTGGCACACTTGAGAAAACTACCTTCGCAGTTAAGCATTCTCGACGCCCTCCTGTTATCCAAAGAATCAAGAGATTCTTTGATCAAGGCATTACAAGAGCCCGAGCAATTCCAAGCTTTCCTCGCCGAAGAAAAGATGAAGGACGAGCTGGAAGAAGTACACACAGCCGATATCACCTTTGGCGATGAAGATCTCCTCCTTGGGACATGCGAGCACAACCGTCCCCTATATGTCTCCAGATACTGTCATGACATCAAGATAGGTAAAATCCTGGTAGACAATGGGTCCTCCGTCAATCTCCTTAACGTAAGGGCGTTAAAGGAAATCTGCATGAGCGTTCAACACCTCGCTCGCGATAAAATCACCATATCCGGATTTGACTCCCAGTCATCACGGACGCTTGGGTCTGTAATATTGACACTACGCTTTGGCCTGCTTGTCACGAACATTAAGTTTCATGTCATTGACGCCAAGACATGCTACAATGCTTTGCTCGGTCGGTCCTGGTTACACGAGTACAACATCATCCCTTTTACACAACATCAGTGTATGAAGTATTTCAATGATGGTTTCGAGTATACCGTAACAGGAGAGCTGAACCCATTCTCCGTGAACGAAGTCCGAAAGTACGAAGATGCAAAATACTTCTTTCCGGATTTCGAGGACACAGAAAGATGTCACAAACCGAAGAACAAAGCTATCACTACTATTCCGGTCTTCGGCAGTGATACCGAGGAGGAAGAATATATAGTTTACTCAGGTCCGCCCCAGTGCAACAAGCCGGGACCGTCCGCTCCTATGTTGATCTTCGGCAGCGACTCGGAAGATGAGGTCAATGCCATATTCTCTGCTCGGCCATCAATACAAACCTTCGCTAATGAAGATCAAAGTTTGCAAGTTGCCATGGTTCCGCCCAAGCATCATAAAGAACTAGACGCGTTTGATACCTACAGTGTGGAAGAACTGCAGACATTCTACGTCCCTCTCACGCGAAAAGGTGAAAAGGCGATCCTATTCTACCGATCCGGGGAAACCAAAGTGGAGAAAGAAATCTGGAAGGGCGCGGATTCTACACTTGAGAGGCTCCAGCCCATCCGTTTGCCCAGATATTACACGAACGGACTAAAGAGACTCTTGAGACGCCAAGGTGTACCCCTTAAGCAAACTGCACGACAAGCACGGTTCTATAATAGGATCTGGAACGTTCCCAGAACTCAACGAAAGTTGCCCAACGGGAGAATGGAAACGATCGGGCTTGGATATGTTCAATCCAAGAAACGGGAGCTACTTCGCGACTGCTACGTCATACATGCCTTTGATGAAGAAGGAGATGCTCTATGGGAAGACGCTAACCCTGAACCAGAACGAGCTCCCGCCGTGAAAATGCCAAGTCCGTCGTTCGAAAAACAGATGAACAAGCTTATAAGGGAAGCAGGTCAAAAGGTTCGAGACGACCATAATCGCGAAATGGCCATCTATGAGAAAGCCAGGACGCAATGCCTCCTTAGACAGGCTGTGAAAAATGAAAATGCTCCTCCTTGTCAACCCGTTGTACAAAAGGCCCGACGCAGAGGCAGAAACAAACCAAAGAACGGGAAAGGCATTCGACAGCGACAAAGCGGGTCCAAGAAGCCACGCGATCAGGAATCGAGCAGTCCGGATTCGTCTCTTATAAAAAAGATGGGTCGAGCATATTCTTTTCCCCAAGAAAAGACAAGGAAGATATTCGATCTTGTCATAAAACATCAAATGATGACACTCCCGGAGTCCAAGCACCCCGAGCAAGCAGGCGAAGTCTCTCACCCGGACTATTGCTCCTATCACAGGGCAATAGGACATCCTCTCGAAGATTGCTTCACATTTAAAGACTGGGTAGAAGACCAGTATCAGCAAAGCAGGTTCGCTCTATCCAGCAGCTGGAGGGTAACCCCGCCGCAGAAGTATGAACCCAAAGCCGCGAGAGTAGAACCAGATCAACATCGGTCTCGGAAGCGATCTCGTACTTGTCATATGATAATGTTGTCAGAAGAAGAGTGTTCCCCCAATCAGAGCAAGGCTCTGTTTGAATTTTGAAAATTCAAATTTTGAAGCAACGCTTCGGTTCCCGTGCGCTGCGCGCAATGCGCCACGTGTCAGAAGTTGACACGGCAGCACAACGCCCAAGGGGGTACGTCCGATCAGAGCAAGGCTCTTTAAAAACATAAGTAACACTTAACTGCGCAAGCGCACGGCAGCGCGACACGTGTCTGCGGAGTTGCGCAAGCGCAACTGCGCAAGCGCAACTGCGCAAGCGCACGGCAGCGCGACACGTGTCTGCGCAGTTGCGCAAGCACTGTTGCGCAAGCACTTCACTGCGCGACACGTGTCCGCGCAGTTGCGCAATCGCTGTTGCGCAAGCGCCTTACTGCGCGACACGTGTCACGCGCTGGTGAGTTGCGCAACAACAGAATGAAGATTTAAGGAAATCTTTTCTATTCTTGTTAAAACAAGAAGATTTCTTCTGTAAAACAGGGGCCTTTGGATCAAAGATCCAACGGTGGGGAAAATTCCCCGAATCACTCAGAAAAGATCTTTTTAACAAATTTAACTGATCTTTGAGCACTATAAAAAGGACCCCAGACCCCATTTCAAAGATATAGAGAATTGGATAAAAAAAAGAGAAGAGAACTCTTGAGAATTTCTGGAGAACACAAAAAGAAGGTAAAAACCTTTGAGATAAGAGAAAATTCTCTTAAAGAATAGATCATGGATCTAGAAAACAAGATCAGTGATCTTCAATAGATAAATAAATAAATAAAAATAATAAAAATAGTGCCTTGCACTTGCTATGAACCTCTGGTTCTCTGAAACAGAAAGAAAGAAAAGATTTCTTTCTTTTCTTTTCTCTGATCTAAAGTTAGATCAAGAAATTAAAAAGTGCTCTGCACTTCTTTTCCTGAATCTAAAAGATTCTTGGTGCTTTGCACAAATGCAATGCATTATTTGAAGGGCTAGGCCCAAATCAAAAAGACCTAGCAGGTCAAAATAAATTGCAAAGCAATAAAAGGGCTAGGCCCAAATAAAATTGATGCTCTGCATCATTTTTGGGCAAAGCCCAAATAAAAGCAAAAGAAATGCAAAAGCAATGGACTTAGCCCAATCGTGGCCGTAAGTCCTTAAATTAAATTGACTGAGCAAAATGGCTCTCCTAAACCAATCTGCATCCGGTTCGAGGGTACATCTCCGAATTCCTTTGACATCCATCGTTGTAATTCCTCAACGACGTCAAAGAGGTGACGAGTCCCAACGACCACACACCCATACGGACTGCGGGGTCTTTAAACTCGTGGACCGAAACGTCCTTAAACTAATATCGGACCGAAACGTCCCTAAACTAATATCGGACCGAAACGTCCCTAAACTGGCGATGGACCACCACGTCCCTAAACTGGCGATGGACCACCACGTCCTTAAACTGGCGCAATAGAGCCCGAATGCTCTTTTGCCGGATCTAAACGGTCTCGTTTAAGTCGATCTTAGCCCCAAACACGGCTAACGTATCCTTAAACATTCACATGGATTATAAAACTCCCAATCAACTCTGGTTCGAGGGTACATCTCCGAGATCCTCTGATACATGTCGTTGTAATCCTTCAACGACGTCAGAGAGGTGACGAGTCCCGATGGCCATATATTAAATTAATCACTACGTTAAGTGGATCTTCGTCTAAAACAGGACTAACGTATCCTTAACGAACGTTTAAGTTGATCTTAGCCGCAACGCGACTAATGCATCCTTAAACTAAAAACACCACCAAATCTAAGTAAATACGGATTTGGACTAATCCACGTCCTACGGGCGACGGCATTACTCAGTCTCCGTATACAATCCACGGGCAACCACAAACAAAACAAACACACACGACACGAAGTGAAATTCTGGAGAAGGAGAAAGTTGTTACCGCGATGCGGTAGCGTAATTAACTGCAGGGGCTTGCGCCTGCAGGGAAGAGCGTCCCCATAATCAAAAACCCCTCACCCTGAGGGGGAATCTGACGAAGTCTGCTACATCGGCCGCATCCGTCTAAACCTCCGATACACGGTGCCATAAATCAACTTGGCATCTTCGGAGAGGTAGACGGATAAAACCAAATAGCATCTGCCCCGAATCCCAGCGTCAGGACATCGCAGTCCTGTGCGCCGCCTTTCGGAGGGGAACAGATTCTGGCACGCCCGGTGGGACCTCTTCCTCTTTCCACTCCACACTTCGTGTGTCGTCTTCGCGAACCAATCGCGGTTTGTTAATTGGTTGTCTTCGGATTTCAAGTTACTAAGGTTTGGTCTTTTACCTGGCGCAGAATTCGAGATCCAATGGCCACCAACTGCACCAACTGCTCGAAATGCTACTGCAACAGACGCTCCACCTCACCGAGAGGTATAACGTATGGGCCCCAAGCGGCTTCCTTCCTTACTCTGCCGGTAGACCAGGTGACCCAAGCTGCCACCGGCTTGTTCTTCGGGACTATGATCCCACCTGCAAGCTTTTCTGCACCAATACCTGCATCGGAAATGGGTAAAAAGTCGGTCTTCAACCGGCTCACTGTTTCGACAGCCCCTGTCAACGGGTCGCCCGCTACTAAACCGACAGCCTCCGTTTTCGCCAGGCTAGGTCAGAACTATAAAGTGGCCGTCCCAAAGAGGGCAACGGCCGCTGCTTTGGAAGTCGTTAAAGCGGCTTCTCCCATCAGAGAGTCGGTCTTCGCAAGATTGACGGTTCCCACTCCTCTCCCAGCTGGTCAAAAGGCATCAGTCTTCGATAGGCTGACATCGGCAGTTACCCCATACTCGAACAGGGGGCAGCAAGAAACCATCTCGATTTCCGAGCCAGTCCCAACGGCTCGTCGTGCGCGACGTCGCCATTGGCGACGAGTGAGAAAAGCAGGGGGCAACTCCCCCTCAGGGCTAACTTCACCTGCTCCAGTGGTGGAGGTCAACGCTGCTGTTCCAACTGGGAACAGTTTTGAACTACTGAAGAGGGTGCGTAAGAACTCTCCAACCGCTACCTTGAAAAGATCTCCTCCACCTGCGGAGAGAATTCCAGAAACGAAACAAGAACAGCCCCCTCAACGGCTGTCGTCAAAAATTTATAAAGTTTGGCGGAGGATTCAAGACTCCGTGATTGATCCAGACCACTTGCGTCGCCAGAAAAGGGCAAAGGTGGAAAATAACAAAAAACGCCCCATTAAACAGCAGGGGGCAACAATTGCTAGGACGCCCACTCCAACGGCTCCTTTGACCTCGATGGCCCACAAAAGAAGGAAGCCAGAGAAGGCTCCCGCGTCTGCGGCAAAGTTTGAAAGCAGTGAACCTAAACGCCCCAAGTCAGGGGGCATAACAGTTCATACGGTTTATATGGCTTCTGGAAAGGAAGAAAGTCGTACTTCTACGGGTCACCGACCGCTTACCCGATCAGTGACCAAGGCTCAGGAGCAGCAACAAAAGCTCCAGGAGATGATGACTACAATGGCTGCACTCACGGAGCCAAAAGAGAACCCTGAGACGTCCTTAGATGAACGCCAAGAGGAAGAGACCGACGCCGAGTTCCTCCGCCGAGTACTGGAAAAGAGAGACAAAGAGGCTGCTGAACAAGCAGCCAATATACAGCGTATGGGCCTCCTCTTCCAGGACATGATAGGGATGATGATACAACAAGATCCCCCGACTGAAGAACCCCCGATTGTCCTTGGGGATGATAGGGGAGAGACATCAAACCCTCAGCCCGTTCTATCAACGGCTAAAGAGGATACAATCTCTAAAACTGATCTGGACGAATATATAGCCCAGCAAATAAAGGTTCATCACGCGGCCGAAGCAGCCGGCCACGTCGTAAAAACGGGGCGACCGTATCCAGGCTGGTATGACCAAATCAAATACCCGCCGGGTTACACAATTCCCAAGTTTCATGTCTACAAAGGGACCGGCAATCCCCATCAACATGTTGCCCAGTTCAGGGCGCTTTGCGGTAACACCGGCAGCGACGACAAGCTTTTGCTTCGCCAGTTCGTTGGAAGCCTATCAGATACGGCGTTCGAATGGTATTCTGAGCTCCCCAACGACTCTATTAAAACCTTTGCGGAGATAGAGCTGCTCTTCACCCAACGTTTTGCAAGTGCCAGTGAGCGTACCCCGATAACGGCGCTGATTAACGCCAGGGTAAAACCCGGCGAGACATGGGTTCAGTACGCTATACGGTGGCGTAATCTATGGTCGAAGTGTGAACAGCGCATAGAAGAAGCCCCTGCGGTGGGAATGTTTGTTGGAACCCTTGATCCACAAGCAACCATTTCACAGTTTATGATGTTCTTCAAGCCGACTACCTTCCAGGCTTTGATCGACAAATTAGCGCAGATGGACCAGATGGGCCATAAACCCCCTCTCCCGAAGCCGGACTCCCAAAACGATAAAGGAAAGGGAAAAGCGATCATTGTCGCTAATGCCCAACAACAACCGAGCGACTCGAAGCCGGTTGCTCGTCCAAACAATACACGCCCATACGTACCCCTTGAGGACAGGATGGGACGTCCTTACTCCTTCCCCCGCGATAAAACAAGGAGGCTATTCGAGCTGGCGTTGCGCAACAGACTCATAAGTTTGCCAGATCCAAAACGTCCGTTGCAACCGAACGACGTCAACGAGCCCAACTACTGCCCTTACCATCGAGTGCTAGGCCATCCCATCGAGAATTGCTACGTTTTCAAGAATTGGCTTGAGAATCAGTACCGTCAGGGCAAATTTGCGCTATCTGACAAATGGAAGGTGAATCCCCCGCAGCCCCACACCTCTAAGGGGACGAATGCGCCGGGGGCAACATGCTCCGTCATTGAAGAAGCTCCTTGGGAGGTTGTATTATCAGCCAAAACGAGGAGAATGCTAAATGATCTTCAGACCTGTCCAGCGGTCAAGTGGAAGAACCCCTTGGAACCGCAGGTTATTGAGGGGATGTTGAAGCCACGACCGACTCCGAAGACCGATGGTGGTAGTTCAAGCGTTCATAGCCAGCCGTCAAAATCTTCGAAAAAGAAGAAGAAGAAATCTAAGAAGCCCGTGAAGCCCGGCGACAAGCGCACGGACTTACAAAAGCAAATCGATGCACTGGATGAATACAACCAAATGGCGCGGACTCCCATTACGCTCCAAGATTTCCTTGATCACGTCTTTCAAAAAGAAGATGAGGGAGAAAGTTCATCGGATGAATCCGAGGAATATGTGGCGAGCTGTCATATGATCTCCCATTCGACCACGAACGATGAAGGGACTTCTGGCACTAAAACGCTGGGGGCAAATGCTGAGTCAAGGGTTCTGGAGTTATCAATCGAAATGATTGACGCGTTTCTTAGTGAAGCTCGACTGAAAAGTAAAGCTGATCGAGAACGCGAGACGGCTATATTCGAAAGGGCCAAGCGCCAGCGACTTGAGGAAAGAGCTGAGATGATCCCGCTGGAGCAAAATGCCTCCACCGCTGACAAAAGCCAATTCAAGATAAAAAAGAGGTTTGCTAAGGCCATATCGATGGGCATGAAGCTACCATCCTCTGAAGGAAAAATGACTGGTGTAGTAGAAATGCACCCCTCTTATTGCTTATATCATCAGAAGGTCTCGCATCCCACTCAAGAGTGCAAGGCTTTCGATAGATGGTGGCAAGGATACGTCGCTAATCAACAATGCTTTAAACGGGAAAAGCGTAAAATTCGTCGGGAGCAAAGAAACACGACCAAAGAGCTTGAAAGAACTGCCAGCAATCGTCACATGGTTAACACTGCCGGGTCACAAGTGCCTACATTTGGGAGCGATTCCGATGATGAGCTAGAGCTTGGCCCCCTCTTCAAAGAATCCACTTCGGGAAAAGAAGAAGAACCGAAAGTTTGCGAGAATATACAGCTACGCAATCGGACGCTACCTGAAAAGAATCTCGGACCTTTAAACAAGAAAGACAAGGGGAAAGAGAAGGTCTCTGAAGACATCGCCTTGGATGACCGAGTTGCGGAAGAGTTAACCGCCAAAAACCCGCCAAAGAGGAATAAAGTGGATTACAATGTCTTGGCGCATCTAAGAAAGCTGCCCTCACAACTCAGCATTCTCGATGCCCTATTGCTATCAAAAGAAGCAAGGGATTCTTTGATTAAGGCCCTACAAGATCCGGACCAATTCCAAGCCTTCCTGGCCGAACAAAAGATGAAGGATGAATTGGAAGAGGTGCACACGGCCGACGTTGCTTTCGGCGATGAAGACCTTCTCCTCGGGACGTGCGAACACAATCGTCCCCTTTATGTCTCAGGATACTGCCATGACATAAAGATAGGTAAAATCTTGGTCGATAACGGATCATCTGTTAATCTACTCAATGTGCGGGTGTTAAAGGAAATTTGCATGAGCGTCCAACACCTCGCCCGGGACAAGATCACCATCTCCGGCTTCGACTCCCAATCATCAAAAACTCTTGGATCTGTGATATTGACGTTACGCTTCGGGCTACTCGTCACAGATATTAAATTTCATGTCATAGAGGCCAAGACGTGCTACAATGCTCTGCTCGGTCGACCATGGTTACACGAGTACAATATTATCCCTTCTACGCAACATTAGTGTATGAAATATTGTAAGGATGGTCTCGAGTACACTGTGGCAGGAGAATTGAATCCGTTTTCCGTGAATAAAGTTTGCAAATATGAAGATGCCAAATACTTCTTACCGAGTTTCGAAGACACGGAAAGGTGCCACAAACCGGAGAACAAAACTAACGCAACCATCCCTGTCTTCGGCAGTGACACTGAGGAGGAGGAGGATATAATTTATTCAGGTCCATCCCAATCCACCAGGCCAGGACGATCCGTTCCTTCATTGATCTTCAGCAGTGATTCAAAGGATGAAGTTCACGCTGTATTCCCTGCTCGGCCTTCAATACGGGTTTCCGCTGATGAAGAGCGAAGTCTGCAGATAACCATGGTGCCGCTTGAACATTATAAAGAACTGGATGCACTCGACACCAACAGCGTAGAAGAATTGCAGACATTCTATATCCCTCCCGGACGAAAAGGCGAGAAGGCAATCCTATTCTACCGTTCTGAAGAAAACAAGGTGGAAAAAGAAATTTGGCATGGTGCGGATCCCACGCTCGAAAGGCTTCAGCCTATCCGTCTTCCCAGATATTATACCGAAGGTTTGAAGAAACTGCTGAAACGCCAGGGGATATCCTTCACACAGACCGTTAGAAAAGCCAAATTCTATGACAAGGTCTGGAACATTCCCGGGACTCAATGCAAACTGCCTAACGGGAGAATAGAAACAAAAGGGCTTGGGTACATCCGGTCAAAGAAACGGGAGCTAGTAAACAGCTGTTATGTTATGTATGACTTCGATGAAGAGGCGGACGCTCAATGGGAGGACGCTAATCCTGAGCCAGCAAAAGTTCCTGATGCAAAACCGCCCAGTCCATCATTTGAAGACCAGATGGGCAAACTTATAAGGGAAGCCGGTCAAAAAGCCCGAGATGATCACAACCGCGAGACGGCCATATATGAGAAAGCCAAGACGCAACGCCTTCTCCAACAAGCCGTGAAGGATGAAAATGCCACTCCTTGTCAACCTGCTACAAAAAAGGTTCGATGCGAAAGCAAAAACAAGTCGAAAGGCAGAAAAGGCGCTCAACAACCACAAAGCAGAGCTAAGAAACCACGTATCCGAGAATCGAGCGTTATTGACTTAGCCCTCATGAAGAAAATGGGTCGAGCTTACTCATTTCCTCGGAACAAAACAAGGAAGATATTTGATCTCGCTCTAAAACACCAAATGCTTACGCTGCCAGAGTCCAAGCACCCCGAGCACGCAGGCGAGGTCTTCAACCCAAATTATTGCTTTTACCATCGAGCAATGGGACACCCTCTTGAAGATTGCTTCACCTTCAAGAATTGGGTCGAAGATCAGTATCAGCTTGGCAAATTCGCGTTTTCTGACAACTGGAGGGTAGCGCCACCACAGAAACACGAGCCCGAGGCCACGAAAGAAAAACCAGCTCCACATTGGGATGGGCAGAAAATTCGCACCTGTCGTATGATAACAATATTAAAAGAAGAGTCTGAGAACGTGGACAGCCTTCCCTGGTGCTTCGAAAACAGCAATAATGAGGTGATCTCAGAATTTCCCCCAGCCCCGAAAGAACTGGAGGACGGAATACATACCACTGCAGATAACCTCAAGAAAATTGAGTTGGGGACGGTAAACGATCCGCGACCGACATTTGTCAGCGAGCTGCTGTCTGAGGAGAGGGTGACTGCGTTAAAGGACGTCCTCGTACAGCATAAAGATTGCTTCGCATGGAACTACTCCGAAATGCCGGGACTAGATCCAGAAATTGCTGTGCACAAATTGGCAATATCCCTGGACGTCAAGCCAGTCAAACAGGCGCCGAGAAGAATGCGGCTCGAGCTTGAAATGAGCATCAACGCCGAAGTCAAAAAGCTGATAGACTCCGGCTTTATCCATGAAGTTCAATACCCTGAATGGATCGCTAACATCGTCCCAGTGATGAAGAAAAATGGGACGGTGCGCATATGCGTGGATTTTCGGGATCTTAATAAAGCCTGCCCAAAAGATGATTTCCCAGTGCCAGTCACCGAACTGATGATAGACAACACATCCACTCATGAAGTTTTCTCCTTCATGGATGGCTCATCGGGGTATAACCAGATAAAAATGCATCCTGAAGATCAGAAGCATACGGCTTTCCGGACTCCTTTAGGGATATTCTGTTACAAGGTGATGCCCTTCGGTTTAAAGAACGCCGGTGCCACCTACCAGAGGGCCATGACGAAGATCTTCGACGACCTTATACACGAAATCGTCGAATGCTATATCGACGATCTCGTGGTTAAAAGCAAATCATACGAGGAACATCTCGAGCATCTGAAGACTGTATTTTAACGCCTTCGACAATACAACTTGAAGATGAACCCTCTTAAGTGTGCATTCGGAGTTTCCTCAGGCAAATTCCTGGGATTCGTTGTTCGACACCGAGGTATTGAAATAGATCCGTCAAAGATTAAAGCGATCATGGAAATGCCTCCGCCGAGGACTCTCAAACAGCTGCGGTCTCTCCAAGGAAAACTCGCATACATACGGCGATTTATAGCAAAAAACCGGTAGGCCGCACATGCATACGAAATAGCCGAAATGATGGGGCGACTTGCAATAAAAAAGCAGCAAGTAAAATGTATGCATGCAAAATAGCCGAAATGATTGGGCAACTCGTAATAAAAAGCAACGAGTAAAAATAAAAAAAAATAGCCGAAATGATTGTGCACCGCGAAAAATAGCCGAAATGATCGGGCAGTCGCGACCTTCGCGATATAAAAGCTGAAATGATAGAGCATCGCGGAAATAAAATAAAATAAAAAGAAGAAATGATAAAACTTTGGCCCTACAGTTAAGATCACATCGATCCCTGTATACAATCCAAGGGCGTAAACAAAGAATGAACCATACTTTCCCAGCGGATTCCGTCAGACGACGAACCCCAAACCTCACCGGTTCATTTCAACCGAAGAAGCCAGTGACTTCAGCAAAATTCCTCGACTCACGGATACAAACACTCCTTGACGAGAGCCTTCTGATCCGCGTCGACCCGCAGAGCCACCAGTGCCTCCGTAGGAACCCTCGACTCGTTTCAAACCCCAAGGAAACAAATAATCCTTGGCGCTTGGGAAACAAATAATCCCAGCAAACTCCTCGACTCATGGATACAAACACTCCTTGACGAGAGCCTTCTGATCCGCGTCGACCCGCAGAGCCACCAGTGCCTCCGTAGGAACCCTCGACTCGTTTCAAACCCCAAGGAAACAAATAATCCTTGGCGCTTGGGAAACAAATAATCCCAGCAAACTCCTCGACTCACGGATACAAACACTCCTTGACGAGAGCTTCCTGATCCGCGTCGACCCGCAGAGCTACCAGAGCCCCGTGGGAACCCTCGACTCGTTTCAAACCCCAAGGAAACAAATAATCCTTGGCGCTTGGGAAACAAATAATCCCAGCAAACTCCTCGACTCACGGATACAAACACTCCTTGACGAGAGCTTCCTGATCCGCGTCGACCCGCAGAGCCACCAGAGCCCCCGTGGGAACCCTCGACTCGTTTCAAACCCCAAGGAAACAAATAATCCTTGGCGCTTAGGAAACAAATAATCCCAGCAAACTCCTCGACTCACGGATACAAACACTCCTTGACGAGAGCTTTCTGATCCGCGTCGACCCGCAGAGCCACCAGTGCCTCCGTAGGAACCCTCGACTCGTTTCAAACCCCAAGGAAACAAATAATCCTTGGCGCTTGGGAAACAAATAATCCCAGCAAACTCCTCGACTCACGGATACAAACACTCCTTGATGAGAGCTTCCTGATCCGTGTCGACCCACAGAGCCACCAGAGCCCCCGTGGGAACCCTCGACTCGTTTCAAACCCCAAGGAAACAAATAATCCTTGGCGCTTGGGAAACAAATAATCCCTAGCAAACTCCTCGACTCACGGATACAAACACTCCGTGACGAAAGTTTCCTAACTTATGTCAACTGTTCCGCTACAACTGCAAACAGATCCCCGATTCGTCTCAATTTGTAAGAAGAAGTCTTAGACAGCAAGGATTGAAAAGCTTGCTTTTTGAGCAATGGGGCCCTGCAAGTCAATCCAAACTGGTCTCTTGCATACTATTCACGGGTCTCACTCTCCGAAGTCGAATTTCGACGAAGAGGGAAACAACCACTTACGAATCCTCTCGACTCGTAAGAGGGAAAATTCTCCTATAAGATCCTTACGACTTATAAGAGAAAACCACACTTAGGAATCCTCACGATTCCTAAGGAGAAAATCCACCTATGAGATCCTCTCGATCCGTAGGGAGAAAAGCATCTATGAGACCCTCACGGCTCATAGAATTGAAAAGTCTTAGGCGCCAGATCTGAACCTGCGGCCTAAGCCATCGCTATTTCCTAAGGAAGTCGGAATACTTGTTTTGGGATATCCACCAACCATGGTTATTAAGACAGCCTGCTGACAATAAAAAAAGAAGAAGATGACAACAGAAAGAATATCTGATCTACATTTGATCGGGAGTTCGTATCGCATTCATTTATGCACAAGCAGAAGACTCAAGACAAGGAATAAAATAAGCCGAAATAAAAAAAAAGGGAAGGGTTTCCATTCATACCGCTAAGAATTTTTACAAACATAAGAATAATAAAAAAAACATTATTCAAATTATTACAATGGAATAACCTCAGATCCGGGGCACGGATTGAGGAAATCAAAAGTAAGGCCATCCAGAGTTCGTCTGGCCTTTCTAATTATTCTTATGTGCAGTCTTTCGCGCTCCTCTGTGTCAATATCATCGGCAAGCCCCCCTGGCCTTCGATAAGCGGCAATGATCGTCGTCTGCTGGAAGACTTGGTGTAGGATGTCGACGAGGCTATTCCGCCGTGTCTTTGAGATCAGCCCTGTCAGGTGCACCGAATGCACCTTGTCTTCGGCATCATCCAGTGCGTTAAGCGGTAAGGCCTCATGAAGATCCGGAAGTGCTCTCCATATGGCTCCCAACACGACTTTCAAAAGGGCCGAACGACGAGGCAACAGCCAACCACCGCTTGCGTTCAGACGACCCATGACTTCTGCACATTCAGCGTCCGTAAACTCCTGGTTCTGTTGACGACCCTGAGCGCGGATATCGTCGTAAGTAATGAACTCGTGCAAACTGTACAGGTGCACCGCCGCCATTATACCTGGAGGAAAAATTACACAAAGATCAGCAATAGAAAAGTGATAACGTACATAGAGGACTAAATTCCTGAGAAGCAAGACTATGTTCAAGGATGAAATCCCCCAAACGAAAGCTCTGCTGGTTAATCGATTCTACCTAAAGAAGTTTTTTCTAAAAAACTTTAAAAAGAGGGGGGGAAACAAAACAACGGAGTTCTTAAAGGCAAGGGGAAAGCTCCGAAGTCTTCGAAGATGGAAATCTGGAAGATGATAAGTATCTGGAGGGGACCAAAGGTCCTATTTATAGGCATCAAATGCCTCCTCGACTTCCAAAAGTCGTCACGGCGGTTCACCCTAATCGGAGCGAACTTTTGTTCAAATCCCGAGGCGGGAGACGAAGCAACGCTTCGTCTTCCCCCGGTCAGAGCAAAGCTCTGTCTTAAAAATTAATTCAATGAAGCAACGCTTCAGATTGTTTGCGCTGTGCAACAGGCCACGTGGTGGACGCAGACGCATCAGCGCAACGCCCAAAGCAGCGCACCCAATCAGAGTGAGGCTCCTTTTCAAAATTAAAGGAAGCAACGCTTCAACTGCGTTGCGCCGTGCGCTACACGACACAGCGCAGAGGCGCTAACACAGTTGCGCTGCACTGTGCGCTGTGCGACACGTGTCATACCCTGAAGCATTTGCGCTAAACAAAATTAAAAATTCTGGAGAAATCGTTCCTACTCTTTTAAAATAAAAAGATTTGCTTCTGGATCAAAGATCCGACGGTGAGGGGAAATTCCCCCAGGTCATTCAGAAAAGGGATTTCTCTAATAAATCAAATTTGCTTCTCAATTTGCAAGATGAAGCCTCAGGCAGCAGAGGTGGGAAAACTTACTTCCTGAACGATGAGACCCTACAAGTCGATCTAAAATGGTCTCTTGTATACTATACACGGGTCTCACTCTCCAAAGCCGAGTTTCGACGAGGAGAGAAACAACCACTTACGAATCCTCTCGACTCGTAAGAGGGAAAATTCTCTTATAAGATCCTTACGACTTATAAGAGAAAACCACACTTAGGAATCCTCACGATTCCTAAGGAGAAAATCCACCTACGAGATCCTCTCGATCCGTAGGGAGAAAAGTCTCTATGAAACCCTCACGGCTTATAGAGTTGAAAAGTCTTAGGCAGCAGATCTGAACCCGCGGCCTAAGCCATCGCTATTTCTTAAGAAGGTCAGGGATACTCGTCCTAATCATCCGTCAATCATGGTTACTAAGGTGGCATACAGATAATAAAAGAAAGCAAAGACGGAGATAATAAAAGAAAGCAAAGACGGAGAAATGACACAAGACATCACAAAAATGTGCATCTTTTATTCATAAATATTGATCGAGTACAGGATACATTGTGCTAAAGAATAAAAAATATATACATGTACTTTACAAAGACAAATGATACAAGGAGAATTATTGGGAAGGAAGCGTCTGGCATAGATGTAGCAATCGCTCGCATATGTCCTTCCATGCTTTCTCTTGGTCAGCTACCACCGCCAGCTCTGCCTCCACTTGGGCTCGTTGCTGCAGGACCGACGCAAGCTGCTCCCTGATGACCTGATAGGCAGCTTCCCGACTTGGGATATTGCGCTCAGCTACGTCAAGCTTCCGCTTCAAGTTTAGCCCGTGGGAGATGCGCTCCAAGAGACCCTCAAAGATAGTCTTCACTTGGGCAGCATTTGCCTCAACCTCAGCGTGCAGATGGGCCGTTTTGTTCGAGGTCTTTTGGCATTCCCTTAGTCTTAAAGCTGCTTCTTGCTCCAAGTGGCGGGAGTGCGAAGTGCTTTGCTCGAGCCAAGTTGTGTGTTGGGTGCTCAGGGCTAAAACTTCGGGAGAAGGGCGCGTCGACTCCAGCCGGTATAGACAGGCCTCGATCTCCCTGCAGTGATTAACCCAAGATCCGACGACGCCTCGTTATGAAAATTTACGAGCGCCGCCAACATTGGATTAACCTCCACAGCAAAATCTACGGCAGAAGGGAGAGCGTCCATGTTGAGCTCTTCGATGTACCCACTCAGCATGCCCAAACTCATCACAGCACCCTTTGAAGACGGGCGTTTCAAGAAAGGGCCTGCCGGTGGAAGGACGCGAGACTCAAAAGGGACTGGAGCCGGAACAATAGCTGCAAAACAAAACATGGTTAAACGATGGTTCAAGAGATGTTTAAGGGTTACCAAAAAAAGGAATTTGCTATACCAGCAGCAACAGACGGCAAAGCCGGAAGGGCCGGTAGCGCGGCAGGTCTTGCATCCCCTCCTTCGATTTGTGGCACTGCAATAAAGAAAGGGAAAAGTCAGAAATCATTCAATTGCTAGAAAAAAGGGGATGAACAAAGATATTGTAGTGAACGTACACTCACCAGCGCCACTAGAGGGAGAAGCAAGTTCGGATGGGAAGGAGAAGTGTGGGAGCAACACTTGATATAGATGATCAAAGAGCACTCCTGAAAAGATGCGGTGGTATGGCGTTAGTCCATGAACTACACGTTTAAAAGATTAACTTGTGAGTCGCAAATCCATACCTTCCAACATCCGCGATGGCACGAGGGAAGACGGGGAAGTGACCACCGCCAAAGCAGTAGTTGACGGTGCTCCTTCAAGCAATGGAGCGTCGGCACTGGCCGCACCTGCAAAGACAAGCTTGTTAGAAGAGATCACGAGATATATAAAAAAGGGGGGAAACGATAGTAACCCGAAACTTACCCGACGAACTGCCAGCCGAGACTGAGGCAATTCCTTCCTCCATTGACATCAGGCCACCACCCGTAGCCTCGTCACTCGACTCGATGGGAACCGTTGTTGTGCTCGCAAGCCCTGGAGACGGCAAGGAACCATACGCGGGGAGGGCTATGATTGGAGTATTGCCAGATTCCAGAGAAGGAGCGGCTAGCTCGTCCTCAGGAATCGTGGCCACCTCACCCGCTACTCCTTCGGGTCCTGCGGTCACAGTGGTCTCGTCCACCGTCGCCGCGAGGTCTCCAGCGCCTCCCCCTCTACCGCCTTCGGCTCGGTTAACACAATCATCTCATCTGCCGCCACTTCAGGTGCGGCATCAATGACCCTCTCGGCGGCGGACCCTTCAACTTCTGTTTCAGGTACCATAGCCCTGACGACGGTGCTCATTGTCGGCTCGGATTCGGCAAGTGCCGTTTCCTCCATTCCCCTGGGTTCGACGGTCTCCGCCTCCCCCTCAGTCGGACTAGGCCCTGCCAGATGAAACGCATATGAGCCAATGGCTTTATAATTCTTACAACAAAGCTCTGAAAGAAGTACTATCTGAAGAAGATTTATCATTTGCACTTCGGGCCGCGCGCGCCGCTCGCCTATAAGCAGTAGATAGGGCGACAGGGGCCTCTTCAGAAGGAGTGTCAGCGCGAGGAATGGTACTAGGACCCGCTCCCGCAGCCAAAGCAGCTCTACGCGCCTTTTCTGCACGTCTCAACCGCTTCCGCTCCTCCCGAGCCGTTGAGACGGATGCCACTAGAGCTTCCCTAATTGAGGTGTCCTCGTCCGTGAATAGGGAGGCCTCTAGGTTTTTCAGGGCATCCCACGTCGTTTTGTCAAGCTGAGGCTCTTGCGGCAACTTCGACGAAGCTGGGACTTCGGTAACAGGCTCAGGAAGGATCCCCGCGTCAACTGATATAACCTCTGCAAAGAAACAAAAGAAGGTTAGGTTGACCATCAGAGAAGATGACAAACTTTCATTATGAAAGGGAAAAGGGTAGGACATACCAACGCCTGCTGGGACACGTTTCTTCTCCTCCTCCTGGAAGGTCTTCAAAGAGGCAGCAATGGCCTCTTCAGTAGAAATGCCTGTTGAGAACGAAGCAAATATTAGCTAAAGATAATAATAAAAATGCAGTAAAATGACAAATAAAGCGTCTGATGATTACCGGACTCAGCGAGTTTGCTTAATATCGCTTCAAGCCTCGCCGATCGCTCCGAAGCTGCAATGGCGGCAGCTAAATTGGTGTCCTCAGGGTCCACCACAAAGCCCTCATTGCTGCCATACTCACATATGGCCCGGCAGGAGAAGCCTCAGGCTTTGAGCTGAGGATCGCATCAAGGGAAAGGGCGGACTTCTTCTTTTTCTGCTGTCCACCAGCTTTAGATCCACCCGGAGCGGATTTGCGCTTGGCAGCCACTTTAGGGCGGCGAGTCCCGATCTCTGCCCCTCCGCCAGATCCTGGCGATACCACATTAACCGTCTTCGTGGGAGCATGGGGCGCCGGCGGTGCATCCACCGTAGTGGGCAATGGCAATCCACGCGGGGGGCTCAACACGCGCGGTCGGTCAACTCTGGCATCTTTTATCGGGGGGATGACCTGGATCCTTGGCTGCAAGGGAGCCTTGCGATCACCGCCAGGAGGCGCAGCCCTACGGTCGACCAGCAGGCGTTTCTCCATTAAGATGATTGGGCCCATAGCATGCGCATACCAGGCTACATATGGATGGATTATTTTAGGGACACAGCTAGGCTCATTAATAAAAAAATAGGAGCCTGTATTGAGCCGGGTGAAATGATGCATCGCATTCCTTACCCCCTCTGGGCCGACTGCGGGTGTTTCCAGAAAGGCTTCCAACGGGATCCCTTGATTGTAGCTCGATTGTCGGGCAAATCGATGCGGGTTATACCTCATAAAGAGAGCCGTCTCATTCTGCCTAAATACTAGGTAACCCGGCCGAATGGAGTAAAGATGGAGGATTTCCCGAGCCTTCAGTACAGAAGCCCCGCCCTTAAAGTCATCACGCAGAGGCACCACTGATTTGGTGGTCTCTGAGCCTATGGTTATGACCTTATCCACAAAGGAAACCTTCGCTCCGACCAGATGTGGACGAAGGAGCAACCCTCTAGACTCCCGCGGGGCTGGAACCACAATTGAAGCCCCAACCAACTGCATGACTCTCGGGAGTCTGTATTTCTCGAAGAGCGGAGGAGTCTTGTGGGCACCAAACACTCCTCGCACGTGCATTTCCATCCAAGAAATAAAATAGTGCATCGGGAAGTTGGCAGGCTGTACCCCAGGCTCACTAGCGTCCGCCGCTACGCTAAGTCCATTGTAAAGGTAAGCCAATCCGGCGATCCCTACCGATAACTGCAAACCGGCCACCATTCGATGCGCCGGGTAAAAGACGGAGGACCGCATGAGGCGTGTGTGCATGGGAAGCGCGAAGCTGCATAGCCATAGACCCAAGAACCCTATGAAAAAAGTCTCCTCGTCCATGCCAGGAACGGCGATCTCTGAGAAAGGGACACTGGCAGTGCCGGGGAGATAAAAATCCCGCTGCTCATTTTCCGATGAAGGTCGGCGGTCCAAGCCGAAACCAAAGGGGTCAGCAAGCTGAGCAAACTTCTCGCCCTGCTCTGATAGGAACTCTGGGCGGATAAAACGAGCAATAAAATCCACGAAACTGACGCCCCGGTCGCCTGATTCCAAATGGAGTTCCTCATAAATCTCCAACACCTTCACCAAGCCCGGGTGCTGATGCTGAATGGCATTTTCCGGAGTTAAGTCAAATACAACCTGCTTGGTGGCAAAGACGTACTCATCAGGAGGAAGCAGCTCTTCGTAGTGCTCCCCCCTCACTGGTAGACCTGAAATCTCAACAAATTCTTCCAAAGAGATGGAGACTTCTCTATCCGCTGTCAAGAAGGTATGGGTGGGGATATTCCATTATTCAATAAAGGCCTTTATCCACCACGTTGGAGGAGAGGGATACTCGAAAAGCGAAACGTAAACGGCCGAGTATAAACCAATCTTCGTCAGATGAGTCCTTTTCGCCGCTAAGATGTAACGGGCCCAGGGCAAATATCCAGCAAGCGGTCGCGGGATCAGTCCAATGTTATAAGCCTGTCCCCAAGGGCGTGCTTCACCCTGACAGATTCGCCTCCCCAAGATGTCTATCGCCGGCGGCGGCTGCACTGGGATGGCACCAATGGCAGGCTGGAGGAGATCGTCAGAATTCCAATTTTTAACCTCCACGGCATACTCCACCGGGGGCTTATCCGCATAAGGAATCGTAACTATGGGCTCAAAGGGCGAAGCGGTACTGAAGCTGCGGCGGCCTTGGATGATTTGGCTGTACCACCTTCCCCACAGGTGAAGTCTCTTGCACTCAGGATCGTGATCTCTAATCAAGGCGAACACCACCCGGTCCACTGGTGCATGTGGGAACCCTCCTTCTGAGCGAACAAAAAGGAAAGACAAATCTTCAGACATGTTTCCTGTAGACAAAAAAAAAAACATAACCGTTAGTGTTCCAATGCTTCACATTTCAAAGGCCTACATCACACTACAATGCAGTGGGTAGGGGACCAAAGGGGGACCCACAAAATCAAGATGACGGCGCATCATTTGATAAGACAGTCACATCATTGGATGAGACTGTCAGTCAATAAAAAAGACCCCCAAGAGAATATCCTCATTGGGGGGGGGAATCCCTAGAGACAAGGAGAAAATCTCCTCTTTTTAGAGCAAAGCTCTGTCACAGAGTGACAATTGTCAAACTCTGGTCTCAAAGGAATAAAACTTCTTAAAAAAGAGCCTAGCTCTGTAGTAGTAATGAAAAATTATAACTCCTAAGAATTAAAATTTTTAGGATCTTAAAGATCCATGAAAACTTTTAGGAGTTCTCTATTTGATCTATGAGCAGGGCTCTGTTCATGGGTTAAAACCCAGGAACAAGATCTCTGTAAATTTTTGAGAGCAAGGCTCTGTGGATGAAACCCCAAAGGGGTCTTCTTTAGATCAAAGATCTATGAGAGCAAGGCTCTGTTGAAGAAACCCCAAAGGGGTTTTTCTTTAGATCAAAGATCTACAAGAGCAAGGCTCTGTTGATTAAAATTAATTTAAATTAATTTAAATTTTTACCTAAGGGTGATTCTAAGTTCTGAACTTCAAAGTTCTTGGGAAGAAGCAAGAGCAAGGCTCTAAAAGTTTTAAGCAAGAGCAAGGCTCTGAATCAAAGTTATTGAAACGGTAAAAAAAAATTTAAGGACCAAGGGTCCCATTTATAGACGCCTGCGTCTCTTCATCTGACCTCTACGATCCAATGGTCGGGATCTTGCCACCGCTGCACTCACGTGCGCGCCACGTGAGCGCAACGGTGGGGGGCATTTGTTCCCCCAATCAGAGCAAGGCTCTGTTTGAATTTTGAAAATTCAAATTTTGAAGCAACGCTTCGGTTCCCGTGCGCTGCGCGCAATGCGCCACGTGTCAGAAGTTGACACGGCAGCACAACGCCCAAGGGGGTACGTCCGATCAGAGCAAGGCTCTTTGAAAACATAAGTAACACTTAACTGCGCAAGCGCACGGCAGCGCGACACGTGTCTGCGCTGTTGCGCAAGCACTTCACTGCGCGACACGTGTCTGCGCAGTTGCGCAATCGCTGTTGCGCAAGCGCCTTACTGCGCGACACGTGTCACGCGCTGGTGAGTTGCGTAACAACAGAATGAAGATTTAAGGAAATCTTTTCTGTTCTTGTTAAAACAAGAAGATTTCTTCTGTAAAACAGGGGCCTTTGGATCAAAGATCCAACGGTGGGGAAAATTCCCCGAATCACTCAGAAAAGATCTTTTTAACAAATTTAACTGATCTTTGAGCACTATAAAAAGGACCCCAGACCCCATTTCAAAGATATAGAGAATTGGATAAAAAAAAGAGAAGAGAACTCTTGAGAATTTCTGGAGAACACAAAAAGAAGGTAAAAACCTTTGAGATAAGAGAAAATTCTCTTAAAGAATAGATCATGGATCTAGAAAACAAGATCAGTGATCTTCAATAGATAAATAAATAAATAAAAATAATAAAAATAGTGCCTTGCACTTGCTATGAACCTCTGGTTCTCTGAAACAGAAAGAAAGAAAAGATTTCTTTCTTTTCTTTTCTCTGATCTAAAGTTAGATCAAGAAATTAAAAAGTGCTCTGCACTTCTTTTCCTGAATCTAAAAGATTCTTGGTGCTTTGCACAAATGCAATGCATTATTTGAAGGGCTAGGCCCAAATCAAAAAGACCTAGCAGGTCAAAATAAATTGCAAAGCAATAAAAGGGCTAGGCCCAAATAAAATTGATGCTCTGCATCATTTTTGGGCAAAGCCCAAATAAAAGCAAAAGAAATGCAAAAGCAATGGACTTAGCCCAATCGTGGCCGTAAGTCCTTAAATTAAATTGACTGAGCAAAATGGCTCTCCTAAACCAATCTGCATCCGGTTCGAGGGTACATCTCCGAATTCCTTTGACATCCATCGTTGTAATTCCTCAACGACGTCAAAGAGGTGACGAGTCCCAACGACCACACACCCATACGGACTGCGGGGTCTTTAAACTCGTGGACCGAAACGTCCTTAAACTAATATCGGACCGAAACGTCCCTAAACTAATATCGGACCGAAACGTCCCTAAACTGGCGATGGACCACCACGTCCCTAAACTGGCGATGGACCACCACGTCCTTAAACTGGCGCAATAGAGCCCGAATGCTCTTTTGCCGGATCTAAACGGTCCCGTTTAAGTCGATCTTAGCCCCAAACACGGCTAACGTATCCTTAAACATTCACATGGATTATAAAACCCCCAATCAACTCTGGTTCGAGGGTACATCTCCGAGCTCCTCTGATACATGTCGTTGTAATCCTTCAACGACTTTAGAGAGGTGACGAGTCCCGATGGCCATACATTAAATTAATCACTACGTTAAGTGGATCTTAGTCTAAAACAGGACTAACGTATCCTTAACGAACGTTTAAGTTGATCTTAGCCGCAACGCGACTAATGCATCCTTAAACTAAAAACACCACCAAATCTAAGTAAATACGGATTTGGACTAATCCACGTCCTACGGGCGACGGCATTACTCAGTCTCCGTATACAATCCACGGGCAACCACAAACAAAACAAACACACACGACACGAAGTGAAATTCTGGAGAAGGAGAAAGTTGTTACCACGATGCGGTAGCGTAATTAACTGCAGGGGCTTACGCCTGCAGGGAAGAGCGTCCCCACACTCAAAAACCCCTCACCCTGAGGGGGAATCTGACGAAGTCTGCTACATCGGCCGCATCCGTCTAAACCTCCGATACACGGTGCCATAAATCAACTTGGCATCTTCGGAGAGGTAGACGGATAAAACCAAATAGCATCTGCCCTGAATCCCAGCGTCAGGACATCGCAGTCCTGTGCGCCGCCTTTCGGAGGGGAACAAAGAGCCCGAGAATATGGATGACCTCCCCCGGTGTTTCGAAAACTATGATAACGAGATAATTTCAGAGTTTCCACCGGTACCAAAGGAGCTGGAAGATGGGATACATACTACTGCAGATAACCTCAAGAAAATTGATTTGGGGACGGCAAGTGACCCGCGGCCGACGTTCGTCAGTGAGCTGTTGTCTGAAGAAAGGGTGGCTACGCTAAAGGACGTGCTCATACAGCATAAAGATTGCTTCGCATGGAACTATTCCGAGATGCCAGGATTAGATCCAGAGATTGCTGTGCACAAATTGGCGATATCCCCGGACGTCAAGCCGATCAAACAGGCACCGAGAAGAATGCGGCTCGAGCTTGAGATGAGCATCAACGCCGAGGTCAAGAAGCCAATCGACTCCGGCTTCATCCAGGAGGTCTAATATCCTGACTGGATCGCCAACATCGTCCCAGTGATAAAGAAAAATGGGACGGTACGCATATGTGTGGACTTTCGGGATCTCAATAAAGCCTGCCCGAAGGACGACTTCCCAGTACCAGTCACTGAGCTGATGATAGATAACACATCCACTCACGAAGTCTTCTCCTTCATGGATGGATCATCAGGATATAATCAGATAAAAATGCATCCCGAGGACCAGAAGCACACCACTATCCGGACCCCTCTGGATATATTCTGCTACAAGGTGATGCCTTTCGGTCTAAAGAACGCTGGTGCCACCTATCAGAGGGCCATGACGAAGATCTTCGACGACCTCATATATGAAATTGTCGAATGCTATATCGACGACCTCGTGGTTAAAAGCAAATCATACGAAGAACATTTAGAGCATCTGAAGATCGTATTCCAACGCCTCCGGCAATACAACTTGAAGATGAACCCTCTCAAATGCGCATTCGGAGTTTCCTCGGGCAAATTCCTGGGATTCATCGTCCGACACCGAGGTATCGAGATAGATCCGTCAAAGATCAAGGCGTTTATAGAAATTCCTCCGCCAAGAACTCTTAAGCAACTGCAGTCTCTCTAAGGGAAGCTCGCATATATCCGGCGATTCATAGCCAATCTCTCAGGCAAGTCCCGTCCTTACAGTCACCTGATGAAGAAGGGAACCCCGTTCGTCTGGGATCGCAGATGCCAAAGAGCACTGGACGAAATCAAATAATACCTACAGAATCCTCCAGTGCTAACCGCTCCGGTCAAAGGAAAGCCTCTTATTCTGTATACAACCGTCCTTGAAGGTTCCTTAGGCGCATTATGGGCACAAGAAAACGACCAAGGGAAGGAGAGAGCCCTCTACTATTTGAGTTGGGTTCTCCTGGGGGCAGAAAGCAATTACTCTCCCATCGAAAAACACTGTCTAGCGTTGATCTTCGCAATAACGAAGCTCAGACACTATGCATTGGCACATGAGGTCCATCTCATATCAAAAGTGGATCCCCTCAAATATTTGATGTCGAAGGCTATACTAACGGGGCGGCTCGCTAAATGGGCCCTGCTCTTGATGGAATTCTCAATAACTTATCGGCCTCTTAAGGCAGTGAAAGGCCAGGCCATCGCCGACTTCCTCGCTGAGCATCTGATACCTGCCGATTCTCCTTTGAACTGCGAATTGCCAGACGAACATGCGTTTGACACGATCGACGGGGATGATACCCAGTGGGAACTATATTTTGATGGAGCGTATTCCATGAAGAAGCGCAGACAAAGCACCCCCATAATCAAATCAGGGGTAGGCCTCATCTTCGTGACTCCACAAGGAGGGATAATGCGCTTTGCCTTTTCCTTAACAGAGCCAAGGACGAACAATGAAGCTGAATATGAAGCTTTGATAGCAGGTCTCGAGATCGCTATCGACATGGGAATTGAGAACCTGCTCATATACGGGGACTTCCAGCTGGTCGTTAGTCAAATAAACGACGACTATCAGACGTGTAAGCCTGAGTTGGTGAAATACGGCGAGAGAGTATAGCAACTGCTGACTCAAATTCCTTCCTACACCTTGGAAAGCATACCGCGTGTGGAAAATAGCAAAGCGGATGCATTAACAAAGCTCGCTAAAGAACTGGCTGACGAAAACCTCGATGACGTTAGGATCGTTGTGCAAAGCCGTCGGGTTCTTGCTCCGGCAGAAGTATCTCCAGAGCCATCCGAAGAAAAGGGAGCGACCGAGCAAACGACTCTACAAATAAAAGACCAAGAAAGGGCTAAGGTTTGGAGGGAAGTCTTTATAGACTACTTCAAATCCCGTCGAACACTTGAGGATGCGTCCTCGAAATATCAGCTTATGAAACGAGCTCTATCCTTCGCCTTTGTCAATGATACCTTATATAAGAGATCATTTGATTCTCTGTGGCTAAGATGCCTGGGACCTGAAGAGGCAAAGAGAGTCGTCCAAGAAACTCACGATGGACTCTACGGTTCTCACCAAGCCGGGCCGAAGATGAAGCTGGAGATCAAATGGATGGGTTATTATTGGCCTACGATGATCCAAGACTGCCTCGAATACGCGAAGCAGTGCCACGCGTGCCAGATTCACGGAGACTTTATCCATCAGCATCCAAATCCACTACATCCAACAGTGGCTAGCTGGCCGTTCGAAATGTGGGGGACTGACATAATCGGCCCCATCGAGCCAGCATCGTCCAGAGGACATCGATTCATTTTGGCGACAACTGATTACTTCTCCAAATGGGCAGAAGCAGTACCGCTGAGAGAAGTGAAGACGAAGAATATCCTCCATTTCTTCAAGACGCACGTCATTTATCGGTTTGGAACTCCACGACGGATTATCTCCGATAACGGGCCAGCCTATAGAAGCCACAAGATCAGCCGCTTCGCACAACAACATAATATAGACTGGAGATACTCCTCAGTCTATAATCCCCGAGCTAACGGTCTAGCTGAGACTTTTAACAAGACCTTAACGAAGATCATGAAAAAGACGGTGTCCCGAAATAAGAAGGACTGGCACGAGAGACTGCATGAAGCTCTCTGGGCGTATCGAGCTACATTCAAAATGGCTACGAACACAACGCCATACGCATTGGTATTCGGTACAGAGGCGGTACCCCCCCCTCGAGATAGAGTTACTCTCTCTACGAGTGGCAGTTCATTACGAGCTAACAGACGAAGAGAATGCTCACCTTCGGCTTGAGGAGCTCGATGCCCTTGATGAAACCCGGCTCATAGCGCAACAAAATTTTGAGGCTTACAAAGCAAAGATGACGCGCTCATACGAAAGATTGACTAGGCCGAGAACATTCCGCCAAGGCGAACTCGTGCTGGTGGTCAAAAGACCTATGATCCCTAATCGCGCCAAGCGGGGAAAATTCGAGCCGAACTATGAAGGCCCGTATATCATAGACAAGGTCTACCAGGGTGGGGCCTATCTACTCATGGACATGCATGGCGAAAGGCCCATCAGGCCAATAAACGGTCGCTTCCTGAAGAAATACTACGCCTGACGAGTCACAGCCTAGGTTAACGTTAGATGATGATGCCTATGTCCGCTCGCTATCTTCCTAAGCCCAAACTCTATAAGTAGTAGCCGGAACAGCGGACCGAAACGTCCTTAAACTAACAACGGACCGAAACATCCTTAAACTAACAATGGACCGAAATGTCCTAAAACTAACAACAGACCGAAACGTCCTTAAACTAACGATGGACCACTATGTCCTAAAACTAGCTGTTGACCGAGATGTCGATAAACTACGGTGGATTGCAGCATCCCAAAGCTGATACAAAAAAAGATAAGAGAAAAGAAAAGAAAAAAGAGAAAAACAGTATGTCCATAAGCAAAAAGGGCACGGATGAAAACCCGAGAGGGCTCCATAAGTAAAAACAGCAGGGCTACCGGCGAGTTTTGTGAAAACCCGAAAGGGCGCAATCTCGTTAAAAGACACTTGCAAGGTCCTCTCGACCTTGTGAGGAGAAACCACCTGCGTGAGATCCTTACGACTCACAAGGGAGCAACACACTTAGGGATCCCCACGATTCCTAAAGAGAAATTATACTTACGAGATCCTCACGACTCGTAAGGAGAACCTTCTTATGGACCCTCACGGCTCATAAGATTCAAAAGTCTTAAGCTACAGGGATCTGAACCCGTTCTTAAGCGGCCATTACAACTTCCAATACTGCCCTACAAGCGGCTCAATGCTGACCCTTGTATACAATCCATGGGCACGAATAAACATTTCCCTAACAAAGTCCCATTCGTGACTAGGGATATGTTTGCACGGTGAACCCCCTTGTAAGCCCTCTCGACTTATAAGGAGAAAGCACTCTTGTAAGATCCTTACGACTTATAAGAGATCACGCACTTAGGAATCCTCATTCCTAAGGAGAAAACGCACCTACGAGATCCTCACGACTCGTAGGGAGAAAAACCTTTATGAGACCCTTACGGCTCATGAAGTCGAAACCCTTAGTCGACAGGATCTTAACCCTGTTTTCTAAGCCATCTTTGTTCGACATCGACAGAGGCAAATGATGATTCGCTCCTGGCAATATTCCAGTTGTAGCGGTGCTGATGCCGAAATCGGTGTCTAATTCTAAGCTTGCAGTGAGAAGCTAGCGAGCCACACGTGCATACGAAATAGCCGAAATGATGGGGCAACTTGCAAACAAAATCAGCAAGTAAAAATGTATGCATGCAAAATAGCCGAAATGATTGGGCAACTCGCAATAAAAAGCAGTGAGTAAAAATAAAATAAATAGCCGAAATTATTGGGCACCGCGAAAAATAGCCGAAATGATTGGGCAATCGCGACCTTCGCGATATAAAAGCTGAAATGACAGAGCATCGCGGAAAGAAAAATATAAAATGAAACTTTTTGCCCTACAGGTGATATCATATCAATCCCTGTATACAATCCAGGGGCGCAAACAAGGAAGGAATCACACCTTCCCTCCCCAGGCTCCATCAGAAAATGAAGCCTGTTGAAGTCAAAATTTGCACCCCGGTTGACCAAGTCAAAGTCAAGGTCAGCCCCAAGCCAAGTGGGCCCATGCCCGAGTCGAGCCGGAACATGAAGCGGCCGGCCCTCCTCCATGCCAAAATATAGATCATGTAATAAATAATTTTTATGTAATTTTTTATGCATGAATGTATGTAAAATGGGCATAAAGCCAAATTTTTGTAAAGCTCATGGCTTATGTGCAAAAAGAAATGGCACATGAGCCATGGGATGGGCAAAATGTCATTTTTGCGAAGCCCAAGGGGCTATATGTAAATATGTAAGCCTATATAAGGCAAAATGATGATGAATAAAGCAATACCTTTTCATTCCCCAAAAAATTAGGGCCTGTGCCTCTTCCTCCTTCCTCAAGGTTCCAAAACCTTCTTCTTTTTGAATTAAATCAAGAGTTTTACTCTTCCTTTTTCAAAACTAAAGAGTTTTTCACCACAAAACCCACAAAGGGGAACTCAGAACTCCCATCAGATCTTAAAAATTAGAGATTTTTAAAATCTCATACTTCTTGTTCTTCAAGACTCAGCCAACAGAGGAGGAAGGAGGAGACCCGTCTCCAAAAATCCCACCTTGGGAAGATTCAGAACCAAAGGGAGAAACAAATAAGCCCCCCTTTGATCATTTCTAAAACTTTTGGGAGTTTAACTCCACGAATCGGGAGCACAGCTCCCAGTGAAGGGGACCAAAGTCCTTTTTCTGTTTGACGCCCAGCGTCTAGCGCCCAGAGCGCTTGCGCCCACGTGCCGACACGTGGCGCACCCTGCGCCCACGTGCCGACACGTGGCGCGCCCTGCGTCCAGAGCGCAAAGTGCCCATGTGCCGACACGTGGCGCGTTTGCGCTCCAGCGCCCTGCGCTCAAGCGCAAAGCACCCACGTGCCGACACATGGCGCGCTTGCGCTCAAGCGCCCAACGCAAGCGCAAAACGCCCACATACCGACACGTGGCGTGCTTGCGCTCCAGCGTCCTGCGCTCAAGAACAAAGCGCCCACGTGCCGACACGTCGCGCGCTTGCGCTCAAGCGCTAGCGCCACATGCCGACACGTGGCGCGCTTGCGCTCCAGCACCCAGCGCTCAAGCGCAATGCGCCCACGTGCCGACACGTGGCGCGCTTGCGCTCCAGCACCCTGCGCTCAAGCGCAAAGCACCTACGTGCCGACACGTGGCGCGCTTGCGCTCAAGCGCAAAGTGCCCACATGCCGACACGTGGTGCGCTAGCGCCTAAGCGCACAACGCTCAAGGCGCTGACCTCACGCGTCCTTTGGACGCTTGTTCCCTTTTTTTTATATATATACATGTATATATATACAGATACACACACACTCCACAACACTGCCCCTCCCTAAAAAATTTTGGGCCGGGACGCTGCCCCGCACCGCGTAAGGGGGCTGCTACCCCCTTGACCCCCAGCCCGCTATCCGGGTAGCGGGACCCCCGTAAAAACTCTGCGTGGCTCCCGATATATCCAAACCCCTTCCTCCAAAACAAAACACACGTACACTGCACGTGCACTGCACATTGAGTTCGCATGACCAGTTTAACCCGTTAATCGGAGGTTCCCTCGCTCCAAAGGCGAGGGGTAATTAACGGCAGCTTAGTCCGCGGCTGCCGGAGATTCGGAGCCCCACAATCAATAAACTCCGGCCTATCCTAGGCAGGGGGAATCTGTAGTACACCTGACAAGCGCGCGCGTATTCCCATCTCAATGGGGTGACGAAAAACACCCTACAGATTCTGGCACGCCCGGTGGGACCAATCTCTCCTCCCATATTTTGGGTTAAGCATTCATGCGAACTCAATCAATATACATATCGATTACCCATACTGAAATAATGTTTCTATTTGCAGGGTTAACAATTTCCAGTTGCCATCTTCAAACGCAAGTCGGAATTTGAACGACTTTCCTCGGCCCTCGGCTGGGGGCAAGGCCATCAACACCGACAAAGTAATAAGGAATCTCGGGCATGCTCCAGCGATGCCTCTCACAATTGCTCAATCAGGTATCTTCTCTAAGCTACCCATCGCATGACCACTAAGTCTTTAAACTGGAAACAGATGACCTCTAAGTCGTTAAACTGGAAACAGATGACCACCAAGTCGTTAAACTAGGAATGATAGACCTCTATGTCTTTAAACTGGAAGCAGCTGACCACCATGTCATTAAACTGGGAACAATCGACCACCACGTCATTAAACTGGGAACAATCGACCACCACGTCATTAAACTGGGAACAGTCGACCTCTAAGTCGTTAAACTGGGAATGTAAAAAAAATGTAAATAAACAAAAAAATGTGTAAATAAAAGAAAAATAAAGAAAAGCCGAAATAATGGGGCAACTCGCAATAAAAATCAGCGAGTAAAAATGAAAATGAAAATAAAGCCGAAATGATGGGGCAACCGCGAATAAATAGCTGAAATGATAGGGCAATCGCGACTTTCGCGATAAGAAAAGCTGAAATGATAGAGCAATCGCGGTATGGAAAAAAAAACGGCGAGTGATGAGTCGCTCCTGTTACCATATTCCAGTGCAGCGATGCAGACGCCAACCAAAATCCAATTTCCAAAATTCTCCCAGCCCTACGGTTGGTCCCAAAGTTGACCATCGTATACAATCCACGGGCTTAAATAATTCTCATCATACCCATGCCCCACCGTAATCACCAGTTACGCGGCCGGTCTCCGCCTTCGGAATTATGCTCCATTAAGAAGACCCACTCATGTGTCCTCACGATACATGAGGAGAACAAACATTTGTGGGATCCTTACGACTCACAAAGGAAGAACACACTTTGGGGTCCTCACGACTCCTAAGGAGAAAATGCACCTACGGGATCCTTACGACTTGTAGGGAGAAAATACTTTATGGGACCCTTACGGCCCATAAAATTGAAAAGCCTTAGGCGATAGGGATCCAAACCTGTCTCTTAAGCCATCGCTCCCCAACCCCCAAGTGGCGAAAGATGAGTCTCTCCTGGTACCATATTCCAGTGTAGCAATGCAGACGCCAACCAAATTCCAAATCCCATACCCCAAGTGGTGAATGATGAGTCGCTCCTGATACCATATTCCAGTGTAGCGATGCAGACGCCAACCAAATTCCAAATCCCATACCCCAAGTGGCGAATGATGAGTCGCTCCTAGTACCATATTCCAGTGTAGCGATGCAGACGCCAACCAAATTCCAAATCCCATACCCTAAGTGGCGAATAATGAGTCGCTCCTGGTACCATATTCCAGTGCAGCGATGCAGACGCCAGCCAAATTCCAAATCCAAATCCCTAAGTGGCGAATGATGAGTCGCTCCTGGTACTATATTCCAATGCAGCGATGCAGACGCCTACAAAGTCCCGAAATTTTTATGGCCCTACGGTCTGGATCATACATCCTGCAAAACCGTATACAATCCACGGGCGTAAAACAATCCCAATCTCTCCAAAAATAATAAAATAAAAATAAAAAAAGGTATGTCCACAAGCAAAATGGGCACGGATGAAAACCCGAAAGGGCTCCGTGAGTAAAAACAGCAGGACTGCCGACGAGTTTGTGAAAACCCGAAAGGGCGCAAACTCGTGAGAAAGAGATGAAATGCACTCACAAGGTCCTCTCGACTTTGTGAGGAGAAAATTCCCGCGTGAGATCATTACGACTCACAAAGGAGCAACACACTTGGGAGTCCCCACGACTCCCAAGGAGAAAATACACTTACGGGATCCTTACGACCCGTAGGGAGAAAATGCTTTGTGAGACCCTTACGGCTCACAAAATTGAAAAGTATTAGGTGATAGGGACCTAAAACCTGTCTCCTATCACTTCCTGATAAACAAGCGCAAATGATGATTCGCTCCTGGTACCATATTCCAGTGTAGCGATACTGATGCCAAGCAAAAACCAATTCCCAAATCCTTTCGGGGCAAATGATGAGTTGCTCCTGGCATTATTCCAGTGCAGCAATGCAGATGCCAAACAAAAAAAAACCAATCCCCAAATCCTCTCATGACAGATGATGATTCGCTCCTGGTACCATATTCCAGTATAGCGATGCTGATGTCAACTCAAATCAAACAAATCAAACCAACCAATTTCAACATCGACCTTTGCGTCAAATAACAGACACTCCGTCTCGGGGACACGTCAACCAGCCGATACTCCGCCTCAGGGAAACGTCAAGCAGACACTCCGTGCCGGGGGCACATCGACAACAGACACTCCGTCTCGAGGACACGTCAACCAGCCGATACTCCGCCTCGGGGAAACGTCAAGTAGACACTCCGTGCCGGGGGCACATCGACAACAGACACTCCGTCTCGGGGATACGTCAACCAGCCGATACTCCGCCTCGGGGAAACGTCAAGCAGACACTCCGTGCCAGGGGCACATCGACAACAGACACTCCGTCTCGGAGACACGTCAACCAGCCGATACTCCGCCTCAGGGAAACGTCAAGCAGACACTCCATGCCGGGGGCACATCGACAACAGACACTCCGTCTTGGGGACACGTCAACCAGCCGATACTCTGCCTCGGGGAAATGTCAAGCAGACACTCCGTGCCGGGGGCACATCGACAACAGACACTCCGTCTCGGGGACACGTCAACCAGCCGATACTCCGTCTCGGGGAAACGTCAAGCAGACACTCCGTGCCGGGGGCACATCGACAACAGACACTCCGCCTAGGGGACATATCGACCAGCGACACTCCGTACCGGGGACATGTCGACCAGCGACACTCTGCATCGGGGAAACGTCCAACACAGACACTCCGCATCAGGGAAACGTCCAACAGCGACACTCCGTGCCGGGGAAACGTCAAGCGGACACTCCGTATCGGGGAAACGTCAACAAGTGACACTCTGCATCGGGGAAACGTCCAACACAGACACTCCGCATCAGGGAAACGTCCAACAATGACACTCCGTGCCGGGGAAACGTCAAGCAGACGCTCCGTGCTGGGGACACGTCAACCAGCGACACTCCGCATCGGGGAAACGTCCAACACAGACACTCCGCATCAGGAAAACATCCAACAGCGACACTCCGTGCCGGGGAAACGTCAAGCAGACACTCCGTACCGGGGACACGTCAACAAGCGACAATCTGCATCGGGGAAACGTCCAACACAGACACTCCGCATCAGGGAAACGTCCAACAACGACACTCCATGCCGGGGAAACGTCAAGCAGACACTCCGTGCTGGGGACACGTCAACCAGCGACACTCTGCATCGGGGAAACGTCCAATACAGACACTCCGCATCAGGGAAACGTCCAACAGCGACACTCCGTAACGGGGAAACGTTAAGCAGACACTCCGTCTCGGGGAAACGTCGAGAAGATACTCCGTCTCGGGGATACGTCAACCAACCGACACTCCGCCTCGGGGAAACATCTACCAGCGACACTCCGCCTCGGGGAAACGTCGACCAACGACACTCCATGCCGGGGACACGTCTACCAAATTACTCTGGGCCAGAGAAACGTCTACCACAGACACTCCATCTCGGAGACGCGTCAAGCGTCGACCGTCCATGTTGTAAAAAGGGCAGAGCATCCCAAAAGTAGGGACCAAAGCAAGTCGCCTCCACGTGAAAGAAGATCCATCAATTTCATGCACACAACTCAAATGTGCGGTGTGCATTTATTGATGGGGAGCACTTTGTTGAAGTCAAAATTTGCACCCCGGTTGACCAAGTCAAAGTCAAGATCAGCCCCAAGCCAAGTGGGCCCATGTCCGAGTCGAGCCGGAACATGAAGCGGCCGGCCCTCCTCCATGCCAAAATATAGATCATGTAATAAATAATTTTTATGTAATTTTTTATGCATGAATGTATGTAAAATGGGCATAAAGCCAAATTTTTGTAAAGTCTATGGCTTATGTGCAAAAAGAAATAGCACATGAGCCATGGGATGGGCAAAATGTCATTTTTGCGAAGCCCAAGGGGCTATATGTAAATATGTAAGTCTATATAAGGCAAAATGGTGATGAATAAAGCAATACATTTTCATTCCCAAAAATATTAGGGCCTGTGCCTCTTCCTCCTTCCTCAAGGTTCCAAAACCTTCTTCTTTTTGAATTAAATCAAGAGTTTTACTCTTCCTTTTCAAAACTAAAGAGTTTTTCACCACAAAACCCACAAAGGGGATCTCAGATCTCCCATCAGATCTTAAAAATTAGAGATTTTTAAAATCTCATACTTCTTGTTCTTCAAGACTCAGCCAACAGAGGAGGAAGAAGGAGACCCATCTCCAAAAATCCCACCTTGGGAAGATTCAGAACTAAAGGGAGAAACAAATAAGCCCCCCTTTGATCATTTCTAAAACTTTTGGGAGTTTAACTCCACGAATCGGGAGCACATCTCCCAGTGAAGAGGACCAAAGTTCCCTTTCTGTTTGACGCCCAGCGTCTAGCGCCCAGAGCGCTTGCGCCCACGTGCCGACACGTGGCGTGCCCTGCGCCTACGTGCCGACACGTGGCGCGCCCTGCGCCCAGAGCGCTTGCGCCCACGTACCGACAA